>CM038679.1:649362050-649477213 GCA_021605205.1 Aegilops longissima | reverse complement strand
TTATTTGGGCCTAGAGGAAGGCATTGGGAAGTAATAAGTAGATGATGGGTTGCTAGAGTGATGAAGCTTAAACCCTAGTTTATCGCTGTTTCGTAAGGGCTGATTTGGATCCATACGTTTCATGCTATGGTTAGGTTTACCTTAATACTTTTGTTGTAGTTGCGGATGCTTGCAATAGAGGTTAATCATAAGTGGGATGTTTGTTAAAGTAAGAACAGCACCCAATCACCGGTCCACCCACATATCAAATTATCAAAGTACCGAACGCGAATCATATGAACGTGATGAAAACTAGCTTGATGATATTCCCATGTGTCCTCGGGAGCGCTTTTCCTATTATAAGAGTTTGTTCCGGCTTGTACTTTGCTACAAAAAGGATTGGCCCACCTTGCTGCACTTTATTTACTCTTGTTACTTGTTGCTCGTTACAATTTATCTTATCACAAAACTATCTGTTACCACTTATTTCAGTACTTGCAGAGAATACCTTGCTGCTTATCATTTCCTTCTGCTCCTCGTTGGGTTCGACACTCTTACTTATCGAAAGGACTATGATAGAATCCCTATACTTGTGGGTCATCAAGGAGCTACTACATTGCTTGAAAACCCCGAGAATGGAGTGAAGATGGATGCAACCTAGGGATGAGTTCAAGCTTAACCAGATGCGCCTGGAAAGACGAAGAAGCAAGCACGATCTAGATGAAGGAAGAACCCTGGAGGAAGCTACCATTCATTAGTAGACATTTTACAATAGTTGACGCAAACCTAAGAGTTGAGAGTAACGATAGATTGTTTTGCTTGGCATGCAAAACCAAATGGAATTATCCGAACCCAGTTCATGAACAAGACAAATTTCTGCAATGCCTGTGAGGATACCCGAGTATTGGAATGCGAGATTTTCTAAACCATATACAAGGTAATGATTTGCATGCGGAATGGCTTAATCACCATGCCGACTTACTCTTATTATTCGCTCTTGCAATGTGGGATGGTAAATCTAGAGTGACGTACCTATAGTAGAGAGATGTTGTCGTTTAGCGTGAACCTAGAATTGTATGATGTTTCACCCTTGTAAAAGGCACCCACTACCAATAGTAGGTCATACGGTGAGGTTTAACCAAGACCCTTTTCTGCAGGAATCCGATAGAAATTTCCTTGATGACCACCATGAGAGCATCGATAGGCATTTGGTATTTGAGTATGACCTATCAGCCACGGAGGTTTAGTATTTGGAAGACCACTATTTTGATAATGGAATCTCAAGATCTCGAATGAGTGTAGTGCATATACATGAGGAATATCATCGAAGGATTACGAGTCTTGAAGACCTAGTGACTTTCATTTTAAGGGTGGTAGTGCCCGAGACTCTCGAATGATCAATGTATATTCAAGGAGACACTAACCCTAGCCATTTTTTTCTAGCCTCTTTGAATCTCAAGGACGAGATTCATTTTAAGGGTGGACAGATAAAATGTTCCATCAATTGTTTTTGAACTCCCGAGCTTCAAATAACATTTTTAACATATCCAACTCATTAATATTGAAGGAGTCATATTACCTTCTCTCTTATGACTTAATTTGAGTTAGAATTGTTTAAATATTCAAAATCCAAATGAGGGAATATTCAATTATTCACCTATTTTATTCTTTGAGGAAGTCATATGATCCTCTCTCATATTTGAATTGGAAAACATTATGAATATTCTCAAACCCTAAACAAGAACCAAATGAATAATTGGGAAAGTCCTTTTATTCCCTCTCGTTTATTATTCATATACATAATCCAAAAGTTTCAAGTCCTAACCAAATTTAACTACCAACAAGCAACACAAGCAATGTAACATCCCAAATTTCTTATTTGGAATGTTTTACAATTATAGCTAAGCATCCTATGCATCCTGTTTGAATTTGAATGCCATTTGAAATTTCAGAGCAAGTTGAGTTTTGAATTTGAATTTCAAACTTTGGCATGTGGGAATCATTTCAAAAACTAAGCCTGATAAATACTTGATCAAAAGTATGAGAGGAGCAAACATGACACTCCAAAAATATCAGAGGAAACATTGCCAAAAGATTTGGATTCAAATCTGAAATTTATTTGAATTTGAAAAAATAGATTTTTATGAAGTTTGATTTTGCCTTTGGAAAATGTTCAAATGAAAGGAATATTCCCTGATCATTTTGGTATATATATACCCTATATAAATTATTTATAGATTTGGTTTTATTTTTGTTTTAGTTTTATTTAAAAAATAAAGAAAACTCCCCAGGGGCGCCACCAAAGCACCCAGCCCAGCCAGTGCCGCCTCCCTCCGCAGCCTCAGGCCAGCCAAATGAGCCGGCCCAACAGCCAGCCCAGCGCCCACCCCTCGCCTCGCTCGCTCGAACCCCTAGGCTTCGCCACCCACCCTCGCCTCTCTCTCTCCCCTGACCTGGGACCCGCCCGCCTCCTTCCTCGCCCACGCCGACCTCGCCGGAGATCGACCGGATCCCAAGGATCCGGATCCCCGACCACCCCGATCCCTTCCGAGCGAACCCGAGGCCCAGGCTATAAAGCCGAGCCCTCCGCACCCCATTCCCTAGCCTCGCGGACCCCTCTCCCTCTCTCCCGAGCTCGCGGAGCCTCGAGCTCGCCACCGCCAAAGTCGCCGACGCCACCCTAGTCCACCCCCCCCCCCCAACACCACCGAACCCTCCCGACCTCTGTGCGTCTTCCCGACGACTCTGAAGCTCGTCGACGACGGACGCCTGACGATTTCGCCGCCGCCGCCGAGTCCGGTAAGTCACTGCATCGCCTCCCGTCCGATCCTAGATCTAGGGCTAGGATTAGAAACCCCAAGGGTTAGGTTTTATTTATAAAACCGCCGGTTCCGATCGGTTTAGTTTTAGTTTAGGTTTATTTTTTTTGCGGTTCGCTTAGTTTAAACCTAGGCCCGCTTAGACTAAGTTACGCCTAGTGCATGATGATAGGCCCATTAGGCCTTTTTCTTTTATTTTGATTTTCTGTTTTAGCTTAATAGTTTCTGTTTTCAAAATGTATATCTTTTATTCTGTTTAATATTTTTAGATGATTCTTTTTTGTTGGATTGCAAATTTTGTGTAGTTTCTGTAGAATATATATTTAGCTATGTTAAAAATAATTAAAATGCTTTAATATTGTTTTAGCCAGAATAGTAAATCTGCTATAACTTTAGTTAGAAAAATTATTTTTGCATGATTCTTTTGTCACCACTTTATTTTGACATTGCCAAACCCTAGAAATTAATTTGGGTATTTTAGGATTAATAAATAATTAGTTCTAAGCAGAATCCTATTAATCCAAATTAATTAGCTAGTTGTTGTTTTCCTAATATATTAATTAGTAAATTAATTTATTTTTAACTTGTGATTAGTTATTCTAGGTTAGTTTCTGTCATTCTAGTAGATGAACTTTTATTTATAATTAATAAAAGTTTTAAATTATTTTTCTTAATAGAAATTGGATTAGGCCTAAAATGAGTTTTATAATAGCTATTTAATTAATTCTTTTTGCACCTAGTTGCTTAGTGAAACCTTTTCTGTTAAGTCAACTCAAAAACATGATTAGGTTATATTAAGGAATTTTTGTTATATAAAAACTAATTTTGTTATTGTTTGGAGTAGGGAAAAACTTTGAATTGGTTTCTTTGAGTTTTTCCTTTTGGATTTGGTTTTGATTGTTTTGTTGTGATGTTACTTTTGTTATGTTGTGTGATCCTATTACTTTGTGCTTATTGTGCTATTGTTTGTCTCGGTAGAGTTTCCGGAGTGCGAAGCTTGCTACTACTTACTTTTTAGCTTACGAGGATCTTCAAGAAGGCAAGTTTTGATCATGTTATTTCTATACCTATGTTTTTGTGCATTAGTAGTTGTCACCACCCCACCATGCATGCAGTAGTGAAATCTTGAAGTCATTAAACTTGAGTAGTATCATGTGGTAGGATGAACCAATCCCTTGTTACCATGACCCCGGACGTAGTAGTTACTTTGCTATGCTCGAGACGGATTTGGGATGAGTGAAATTCATAAGCAAGATGTGAGAGTCAATGATGATGATGACCCCATGAACTACAATGATCAAGAAGGACTTCGGAAAATCACTACTGGGTGGAGGACGGTTGACGGGCACCCTGGAGCACCCAGTGGTGGCCAGGATGCATGGAGAAGCGCCATGACATCCTGCGGAAAGCTTCACCCAGCCACGAAGAGAAGGATGGATGCCCCATGACCGAAGCTTACTGTGCAGCCGCAAGCCATTATGGGCTCTGGCTGGGTTGACCCTAGTAGTGACGCTGGCTGGACGGTACTACGAGAAGTAGACGAACGGTAGGATTGGATGGGTACCGCGGTGGCGTAAGAACTCTTTGAAGACCTGTTTATCTCGTCCGCCTTCAAACACCATGAAGTGCTAAGACTTTAAAGGAGGGAATGATTCTTATGGGAAAGTCGCAACCCTCTGCAGAGTTAAAGATCTAATCGATTAGCCGTGTCCCGTTACTGACATTTGAGCCTCGAACTTGGAAGTATTCGGATATCTCAACACTAAAACTAATGAATTAATTTGAGGGTTTATGACTTAATAATTTGGGAACGAGATATTGGTTGGCGGAACCATCTCAATAACTACCAATAATTGTAGTAATTTGCAAGCAAGTCCTTTGTAGTAGGATAAAATTTGCTTTTCGCAAAATGATGAAACTTAGAGCTCCACACCAAAAATGCATATAGTGTTAGTAACTTTATTATTGTTATTCTTCATGACTTGCCACTTATTCCAAAAGCTGACCTACATGGCTGCAACGTATTATGTTGCAGAGATATATTCCGATCAGAGTGAGGCTACGCCCGCGCTTGCATTGCCCTTTGAGTCGGATGGACTCGCTTACCTTCGACGCCTCCGTAGTGTTTTTAGTTTATTTCTCATGAGTTGGCCTTGAGCGAATTTATTCCCTTGTAATAAAGACTCTATATGAGAATCGATTAATGATATTCAGGTGTGATTGAACTTTGATTACTTTATCGATGTAATCGTGAGTACCAAAGATGATCTTGGGATGGTATGCATACGTAGATTTGACCGATTTTGGGTCAGGTCGCTACAGAGATGGTATCAGAGCACACGCTGACCGTAGGATCGTAACCCCTAGGATCGGAAAGCCATAAGCAGAGACCATTTACTTTGAACCCTTTTTCATTCTATAATTCTCCCCTGTTCAATTCTGACTCTTCTCCCCTTTGCAACATTCTAGATGGTCGTCGAAGTTCAACCCAGTTTGCTACGGAGTTCTGCCAAGCCCGATGAGACGATGCCCTTCGAAGAAAGCTGGTCCAGATGGTGAAGCAGCTGAAGATAGCTCTACCTCGATCACCGAAACCCACTAATGCACTTCCAATGGACACCCGATACAGATTGAAGTGCATATCCTGTGGAGAACCTTTGGAGGACACACGGAGCCTATCAACTTTGAGTTCACCGAGTTCAACTGGATCATCGGAAGGGACGTGGCGATCTACCGAGCACTTGGACATCTCCGAGAGGAGTACAGGCCGAGCTCGACCACTCGACTCGCCATGGTTTCTCGCAGGCAAGGAATGGAGATATCATCCGTACCATTGAGGACGATTCCACTCTCTCATACATCCAGACTTGGAGTGTCTTCTCGAAACGGAGATTCAGACTCGCCAGAACTCAAGACACACGGAAGCTTTTGTTCCGCGAATCGAACTGGAAGAGAAGGCACGCAGATTTCCTTGGCCATGAGGAAGAAATCACGGACTTCATGGAGATAGTCGACGATCTGAACATGAAGCTTGCCGCGATAGAGGAAAAGATGGACTTGGGAGAGGACCTTACCCGAGTGGAGATGAAGCACCCTCGTGAGCAATGATCAGGATTTCGAAGGGAGTACCACTGAAGGAAACCCCAAGAGGAGGCGCCACTGATGAAGACTTTTTAGTCGACCACCATGTTATCTTTTACTTTTTCATCGATCAGTTAGGCCGATGTTTTTCCTTCGATTAGTCATGAGCTTTTGTAATCGAGTTTGAACCATGTTTGAGTGGAATGAATAAATGATTGGTGTGTTATGATTGTGCATTCATATGGGTAGTGTTATTTCTCATAGACCATTGTTCTATTCTAAATTTCTCATCCCCTCCAAAACACCAGATGCCTCCGAGACGCGACACTGGTTTCCCGCCGGAGCTCACCCAGCTGCTCCAGCAGCAGAATGCACTGATGCAGCTCCTTATTCGTAATCGAACAACACCGCCAACAATCCACCTCCACCGCCACCACCCATCGTGGACAACTTGACTCGATTTCTGAGGTTGAATCCGCCAGTGTTCTCTAGTAGCACTGAGCCAATTGTGGCTGATGATTGGCTCCGCAAGATCGGAAGGGAGCTAGTCACCGTTGGATGCACCGATGTTGAGAAGGTGCGCTTTGTCGCGCATCAACCGGATGGACCTGCAGCTTCTTGGCGGAGAATTACACCGCCACTTTTCCCATGGGTGGCATCACTTGGGACCAATTCCAGCAGTTTTCAGACTACTCATGTCTCACTGGAGCCATGAGTCCAAGAAGCGTGAGTTCAAACTTGCGCTAGGGAACCGTGACTGTGGCACAGTACGTGGATGAATTCAGCAAGCTCGCTCGCTATGCCCCAGATGATGTGGCCACAGATGCCGCCAAGCAGGAGAAGTTCCTTGAGGGACTCAATGATGAACTGAGCATGCAACTTATTGTGGCTACCTTCAACAACTACCGTGAGCTGGTAGACAAGGCCACCATCCCGAAGGCAAGCAGCAGAGATAGAAAGTCGCAAGCGGAAGTACAGCCTGGGAAGCACACTCGGGAGCTCAGCAGAAGCCCCGCTATGCACCGTACTCAGGAGGGCACACCCATCATAACCATGGAGGTCATAACCATGGAGGAAATGGGAACAACCGCAGCCAGGACAACAAGTCAGGCCATGGCAATGGCAATGGCAATGGTAATGGCAATCAGCACCGTTCTGCCCGGCTCAAGGATCTGAGCCACATCACCGCTTCAAGTGCCGTAAGACAGGCACTACGCCACCGATCGCCCGGAGGCCAAGCAGAAGAATGGAAATGGCAATGGAGGCTCAAAGAAGAAGCCAATCTGTTCCTCGTGCTCGTGTGAATCACATCGACGTGGAGGATGTCTATGATCAGCCGATAATCGTGGTTGGTAAGTTTTATTGAATTCACGCTCAGTTTTGGTTCTCTTTGATTCGTGCAACGATTCATTCATATCCAGGGTAGTTGTGGAAAAGTACGGATTACGACTAGAACCCTTAGAAGCCCCTTCGCCGGGTTCGCAGAGGAGAAATGATGGCAGGTTTAAGCTGTCCCGCAACCTCAACATCGGGAACCACAAATTTCCCGTGGAACTCATAGTGTTGGAAACTCAGACCTTGGATGTAATCCTAGGCATGGATTGGTTGTCAAAGTATGAAGGAACATTGATCTGTGCGCGAAGTCTATTCCGCTCACCACCGGAGCGTAAGAGGATCAAGTATGTAGCCAGCACAGCCAGATGAAGAATCAGCATTCCCTCACGGAGTTGTTCAGAGGAAGTGCCAGAGTGCAAGAATTTCCCGATGTGTTCCTTGAGGAATTACCAGAATGCCACCGGACAGGACATTGAATTTCTGATTGAGTTATTGCCAAGCACAGCCCCAATATCCAAGAGACCTTATCGGATGCCACCGAATGAGTTGAAAGAGATCAAGGATCAAATAAATGAGTTATTGGAAAAGGATATATTCGCCCAAGCTCATCACCTTGGGGAGCCCCAGTTCTTTTGGTAGAGAAGAAGGATGGAAGCTTGAGGATGGTTGTGGATTATCGTGCATTGAACGAAGTAACCATCAAGAACAAGTACCCCCTGCCAATGATCAATGACTTGTTTGATCAGCTTGTTGGAGCCAAGGTGTTCTCTAAGATCGATCTTCGATCAGGGTATCACCAGTTGAAAATTCGTGAAAAGGATATACCCAAAACAGCATTCACTACTGTGTATGGTTTATATGAGTATACCGTCATGTCATTTGATTGACTAATGCTCCCTGATACTTCATGAATTTGATGAACAAGGTGTTCATGGAGTATTTGGACAAGTTTGTCGTGGTGTTCATCGATGATATATTGATTTTCTCCAAGAGCGAGGAAGAGCATAAGGAGCATTTATGCCTAGTTCGAGAAACTTCGAGAACATCGGTTGTATGCCAAGTTCAGCAAATGTGAATTTTGGTGAAGGAAGTTGGATTCCTGACATGTTATTTCAGGAGAAGGAATAGCAGTTGATCCCGCCAAGGTTGAATCAGTCACCGATTGGCAGTCACCCACCTCAGTCAAGGAGATCCGCAGTTTTCTCGGACTCGCAGGATATTATCGGAGGTTCATTGAGAACTTCTTGAAGATTGCCAAGCCCATGACTGAGCTGTTGAAGAAGGAAGCCAAGTATGTTTGGACCGAGGAATGTGAAGCCAGTTTTCAGGAATTGAAGAAACGGTTGGTCACAGCCCCAGTGTTGATTTTGCCGGACATACATAAGGAATACCAGGTTTATTAGACGCTTCTCGTCAAGGACTCGGAGGAGTATTGATGCAGAAGGTAAGGTTGTAGCTTATGCCTCCGCATAGCTACGGCCTCATGAGATGAATTATGCCACGCATGATTTGGAGTTAGCAGCTGTAGTGCATGCACTCAAGACCGGAGACATTTCCTCATCGAAAATCGCTGTGATGTCTACAGATCACAAGAGTTTGAAATATATCTTCACGCAGAAGGAATTGAACCTCAGCAGAGGAGATGGCTAGAGTTGATAAAGGACTATGACATGAGATTGCATTACCACCCCGGTAAAGCTAATGTTGTAGCAGATGCTTTGAGCCGTAAGAGTTATGTGAATACTCTTACAGCAGGAGGATTACCCTGTGAGTTAGTCGATGACCTCGAGATCTCCGATCGAGATAGTTCCAAAGGATTTGTTGCAACTCGAAGTTCAGTCCACCTTGACCGAAAGGATTCGTGAAGCCCGTAAGTCGGACAAGGAAATCGATGAGATAAAGCAAAAGATGGAGGAAGGAAAAGCTAAAGGATTCCGTAAGGATGAACACGGAACTATATGGTTTGAGGATCGATTATGTGCCCAATGATCCCGAGCTCAGAAGCTAATTCTTCAGAGGCTCATGATTCATCAGATTCGATTCATCCCGGCAACACCAAGATGTACCGGATTTGAAGCAAAGTTTCGTGGATGTATGAAGAAGGACATTGCCGAGTACGAGCAAGATGTGATGTTTGTCAACGTAAAGGCAGAACATCGAAGCCAGCAGGTTACTTCAACCTTTGCCGATTCCCGATTGGAAATGGGAGAAACTTGGTATGGATTTCATCACAGGATTACCCAGACCCGCTCAGTTATGATTCTATCCGGTAGTGGTTGATCGCTTGACTAAGGTAGCTCACTTCATTCCCGTGAAGACTACCTATACCAGTGCCAAGTTGGCCAAGATATACATGACCAGGATCGATGTCTGCATGGAGTTCCGAGGAAAATCGTGTCGATAGAGGAACGCAGTTTACCTCAAAGTTTTGGAAGCAGATGCATGAAACTTTGGGTACGAGGCTGAATTTAGTACAGCTTTTCATCCCAGCATGATGGATGCACCGAGAGAGTCAATCAGATTCGGAGGACATGTTGAGAGCTTGTGTGCTAGACTATGGGTCTAGCTGGGATGATAATTTGCCGACGCAGAGTTCTCATACAACAACAGTTATCAATCCAGTTTGAAGATGGCCCTTTCAAGCCCTATACGGAAGGAGGTGCGTAACACCATTGCTGTGGGATAGTGTTGAGATCGATCACTTTTCGTTCCGATCTTATCAAGGATTCAAGAGAAAGTCAAGTTGATTCAAACAGGCTCAAGATAGCACAGTCATGATGTAAGAGTTATGCCGACAAGAAGAGCAAGGAAGTGACTTCCAAGTGGGAGACCGAGCATATCTTCGTGTGTCTCTCACTTCGTGGAATCAAGAGGTTTGGAGTCAAGGAAAGTTAGCACCCGATTCATTGGCCCCTACAAAATCCTCGAACGTCGTGGAGAAGTTGCATACAAGTTGGAATTGCGGAAGGATTGTCCGAGTTCATGATGTCTTCCACGTTTCCCGCTTGAAGAAGTGCCATGCCGACATGGCCGATGTTCCGTTGAGAGACACTGTGCCCCTAGAGGCCATACAGCTTGACAAAGGATTTGACTTACAAGGAGAAACCCGTCCAATTCTCGAGACTGCAAGCAGAGTCACCCGCAGCAAGGTCATCAAGTTTTGCAAGGTGTTGTGGAGTCACCACACCGAGGAAGAAGCCACTGGGAACGCCAAGAAGATCTTCTTCGAGACCACCCGCACCTATTTGTTAGTTAACCCGAATCTCGAGGGCTAGATTCATCTTAAGGTGGGTAGGTTTGTAACATCCCAAATTTCTTATTTGGAATGTTTTACAATTATAGCTAAGCATCCTATGCATCCTGTTTGAATTTGAATGCCATTTGAAGTTTCAGAGCAAGTTGAGTTTTGAATTTGAATTTCAAACTTTGGCATGTGGGAATCATTTCAAAAACTAAGCCTGATAAATACTTGATCAAAAGTATGAGAGGAGCAAACATGACACTCCAAAAATATCAGAGGAAACATTGCCAAAAGATTTGGATTCAAATCTGAAATTTATTTGAATTTGAAAAAATAGATTTTATGAAGTTTGATTTTGCCTTTGGAAAAATGTTCAAATGAAAGGAATATTCTCTGATCATTTTGGTATATATATACCCTATATAAATTATTTATAGATTTGGTTTTATTTTTGTTTTAGTTTTATTTAAAAAATAAAGAAAAACTCCCGGGCGCCACCAAGCCACCCAGTGCCCAGCCAGCGCCGCCTCCCTCCAAGAGCCCAGCGCCAGCTCAGCTGAGCCGCCCAACAGCCAGCCTAACGCCTCACCTCGCCCGCCGCTTGAACCCCTAGGCTTCGCCACCCGACCCTCGCCCTCTCTCTCCCGCTGACCCGTGGGACCCGCCTCTCCTCCTTCCTCGCCCACGCCGACCTCATGGGAGATCGACCGGATCCCAAGGATCCGGATCCCCGACCACCCCGATCCTTCCGGCGAACCCGAGGCCCAGGCTATAAAGCCGAGCCCCTCCGCACCCCATTCCCCTAGCCTCGCGGACCCCTCTCTCTCTCTCCCGAGCTCGCGGAGCCTCGAGCTCGCCATCCGCCAAAGTCGCCACGACGCCACCCTAGTCCACCCCGACTTTCAACACCACCGAACCCCTCCCCGACTCAGGCGCGTCTTCCCGACGACTCACCGAAGCTCGCCGACGCCGGACGCCTGACGATTTCGCCGCCGCCGCCGCCGAGTCCGTAAGTCACCTGCATCGCCTCCCCGTCCGATCCTAGATCTAGGGCTAGGATTAGAAACCCAAGGGTTAGGTTTTATTTATAAAACCGCCGGTTCCGATCGGTTTAGTTTTAGTTTAGGTTTATTTTTTTTGCCGGTTCGCTTAGTTTAAACCTAGGCCCGTTTAGACTAAGTTACGCTTAGTGCAGTGATAGGCCCATTAGGCCTTTTTCTTTTATTTTGATTTTCTGTTTTATTTAATAGTTTCTGTTTTCAAAATGTATATCTTTTATTCTGTTTAATATTTTAGATGATTCTTTTTTGTTGGATTGCAAATTTTGTGTAGTTTCTGTAGAATATATATTTAGCTATGTTAAAATAATTAAAATGCTTTAATATTGTTTTAGCCAGAATAGTAAATCTGCTATAACTTTAGTTAGAAAAATTATTTTGCATGATTCTTTTGTCACCACTTTATTTTGACATTGCCAAACCCTAGAAATTAATTTGGGTATTTTAGGATTAATAAATAATTAGTTCTAAGCAGAATCCTATTAATCCAAATTAATTAGCTAGTTGCTGTTTTCCTAATATATTAATTAGTAAATTAATTTATTTTTAACTTGTGATTAGTTATTCTAGGTTAGTTTCTGTCATTCTAGTAGATGAACTTTTATTTATAATTAATAAAAGTTTTAAATTATTTTTCTTAATAGAAATTGGATTAGGCCTAAAATGAGTTTTATAATAGCTATTTAATTAATTCTTTTTGCACCTAGTTGCTTAGTGAAACCTTTTCTGTTAAGTCAACTCAAAAACATGATTAGGTTATATTAAGGAATTTTTGTTATATAAAACTAATTTTGTTATTGTTTGGAGTAGGGAAAACTTTGAATTGGTTTCTTTGAGTTTTTCCTTTGGATTTGGTTTTGATTGTTTTGTTGTGATGTTACTTTTGTTATGTTGTGTGATCCTATTACTTTGTGCTTATTGTGCTATTGTTTGTCTCGGTAGAGTTTCCGGAGTGCTAAGCTTGCTACTACGAATTTTTAGCTTACGAGGATCTTCAAGAAGGCAAGTTTTGATCATGTTATTTCTATACCTATGTTTTTGTGCATTAGTAGTTGTCACCACCCCACCATGCATGCAGAGTGAAATCTTGAAGTCATTAAACTTGAGTAGTATCATGTGGTAGGATGAACCAATCCCTTGTTACCATGACCCCGGACGTAGTAGTTACTTTGCTATGCTCGAGACGGATTTGGGATGAGTGAAATTCATAAGCAAGATGTGAGAGTCAATGATGATGATGACCCCATGAACTACAATGATCAAGAAGGACTTCGAAAATCACTACTGGGTGGAGGACGGTTGACGGCACCCTGGAGCACCCAAGGGTGGCCGGGATGCATGGAGAAGCGCCATGACATCCTCATGGAAAGCTTCACCCAGCCACGAAGAGAAGGATGGATGCCCCATGACCGAAGCTTACTGCTGCAGCCGCAAGCCATTATGGGCTCGCTGGGTTGACCCTAGTAGTGACGCTGGCTGGACGGTACTACGAGAAGTAGACGAACGGTAGGATTGATGGGTACCGCAAAGGGCCGAAGAACTCTTTTGAAGACCCTGTTTATCTGTCCCCGCCTTCAAACACCATGAAGTGCTAAGACTTTAAAGGAGGGAATGATTCTTATGGGAAAGTGCGCAACCTCTGCAGAGTTAAAGATCTAATCGATTAGCCGTGTCCCCTGTTACGGACATTTGAGCCTCGAACTTGGAAGTATTCGGATATCTCAACACTAAAACTAATGAATTAATTTGAGGGTTTATGACTTAATAATTTGGGAACTAGATATTGGTTGGCGGAACCATCTCAATAACTACCAATAATTGTAGTAATTTGCAAGCAAGTCCATTGTAGTAGGATAAAATTTGCTTTTCGCAAAATGATGAAACTTAGAGCTCCACGACCAAAAATGCATATAGTGTTAGTAACTTTATTATTGTTATTCTTCATGACTTGCCAGCTTATTCCAAAAGCTGACCTACATGGCTGCAACGTATTATGTTGCGTAGATATATTCGATCAGAGTGAGGCTACGCCCGCGCTTGGCGATTGCCCTTTGGAGTCGGATGGACTCGCTTACCTTCGACGCTCCGCAGTGTTTTTAGTTTATTTTCATGAGTTGGCCTTGAGCCTAATTTATTCCCTTGTAATAAAGACTCTATATGAGAATCGATTAATGATATTCAGTGTGATTGAACTTTGATTACTTTATCGATGTACTGTGAGTACCAAAGATGATCTTGGGATGGTATGCATACGTAGATTTGACCGATTTTGGGTCAGTCGCTACAAGCAAGTTTTTATTTAACTTATTTAAATAATTAACATTCCAAAATTCTAAATTTTGGGATGTTACATGGCGATTTAAATTTTTTCCGTGCGCTTGATATTCGTAATAAACCTGGGGGGGAGTATGCAAGATATGTTCACGTTTAATCACTAGTACATCGAGGTGCCATACAAATGGTTTTTAACCCCTTTCCGTGACGGCATTTGGAACCATCGCTTAGTGAGTTACTGTGATAGGGGGGTCTTTCCCACATGACCCAAAAATCGTCGGGGATATGCCCTCCTGGCACACACGCTCGACAAAATGAGGTCGTGAGCGAACGGCGAGCGATCAAATACGGTTATATGTATAGTAGTGCTAAAAATACAATTATACAAGCTTAAATCGCTTCCGGTCAGAGTTACATCCCACACAACAGTCCTCGCTAAACATTTCCGCTTGTATGTACATTCCACACAGTCAATCTAAGGAAGATGTTTCCGTTAGTATGTACATCCCACACAGCTTAATCCAAGAAGTACGTTTTCATTCAGATATACATCCCACACAATACTCCAAGGAAAATGTTTCCGTCAGCAGTACTCACACACAATTTTCTCCATTAAATCATTTGTGATAGCATTGCCATTGCACACGATATTAACAATTTTATCGTTTTGTGTTATTGAATGCATCACACACGGTGCGTAGAAGAAACTGTGCGGCAAAGGCTGTCCATCACACACACTTTTTATGTGGTAATCGTTTGTGAAAGGTGGCCTAACGCAAACAGTTTTCAAGAGGATGACATCTATGATTGTTCATTGATACAACATGGTTTATTCCTAGAAACTGTGTGCATTGTCTCGAGGTCATTGTACACGGTGTTTTCTCAATAACAGTTTGCTATAGAAAACCAATTTATGGGCTAATTGGCCATTAGCAAAGCTAATTGGCCAATTATTAATCTAATTGACATTTCATATTAAGCACACAAAATATTTCATTTCCATATTAAGGAAGCAAGATTTCATAATTGAAATACATCAGAGTACAACATCATATAGCATCGACAATCAGCTACCCCATTACACAACCGCACTAGCACCAAGTTTCACATGCCACATCTACAACCTTTCAGAGCTTAATTCGACCTCAGATGGTCAAGTCTCGTGTTTCAATGTCATCCCCGGATCAGTAATGCTGACACACATAGTACTCAAGGATTTATAACAGAGTAGCAATCACACACTTATTACATCGAATGTCTCGTAAGAGAACTTATTACAATAATATGGCTTAAGGCCATCTAATGCGATAACAATGAAGGCTTGGAAGATAAAGTGAGTCCATCAACTCCAACGGCATAGCTGAGCTGCACGGCAACGACTCTAACGAACCTTACTCCTCGTTCGAAAAGTCTCGCAACATAATACGTTGCAGCCCGAGAACGGGTCAAGACATGGAATATGCGGCAATATAACACAATAGAGCAAGAACAGAATAATGCTATCACTACATGCATATTTGGCTGGTAGAAAGCTCTATGGTTATAGTTTTGCGAAAAGCCAATTTTTTCCTACAACAAAGGAATAAATTTTAATTTAACTATCATGGTGGTTGAAACATCATTGAGAAGGTATAACCCCAACTCAATCCCAATTAAAGTTGCCGGAGTAATGGACTACGGGTAGGCAGACCCGAGCCCCTGAACCTTTCAAAACATCGGGGCAGGCTGCGCCCCTCAAGACCCCAAGACGAAGAGCCGCCTTCAGATAGTCGGCGACAGCCGCCGACTACCCTCCGGGCCGAGTCCTGTGGGCCGCCAGACAAGCCGACTCCAAGCCAGCGACTTCAAATGAGGCCGGCTACTGTGAGTCGCCCATGACCTCAACCGCTTTATGCTCGGGCGACTATGGGTAAAGCCCGCGCCCATCCTCGCCCAGCCCATAAAGGGCGAGCATGGCTGTGGCGCCATACCAACGGAGATCTCCGTGCGGCGCAAAGATCATGCCATGCCGCCTCGACATCATCACCATGGGCAGATTCCTCGTATCCACGCCATGGCCGTCTGCACGACCCAAAGACGGCGGGATCTACCGTCGGGCGGAGTACCAAGACGGCAAGAGCACCCCAAAGACGGACCTGATGGTGTCGGCCTCGAAGTCGGCCGCTCCTCCCGGGATCCATGCGCCATTAACCGTATTAAGACAGAAATGGCAACAAGGATCGCCGCCAGCGGCGGCTTGTTGCCATAACCTCACCACTAAGTCACACATTAGAAGCACGGCTACAAAGGATCTCGCAGCCGGCAAGACCTGCTCACAAGCGGACAAGGGCTGTCGGCCCCATGCTGGGCCATCAGCGGGGCCCACTAGTCGGCGGGCCCCAGGAGTCGGCGGAGAAGACGGCGACTTAGAGACTGACGGCTTGAGCCCACACCAGGCTGGATTACCGTTGTACCCCCGGGGGGAAGGCCTATATAAACCCCCCGGGGCACCCATGCAAAGGGTTGGAAGCTAGTAGTTTCAGACACACACATAGAGGGAGAGAAGAGCAAGCCAAGCCCTTCTCCTTCCTCACCACGAACCGCTCAAGGAGCCTCTTGTACCCATTTTGCCATAGTGATCATGCGGAGACCCCGCAGAGCAGCAGTAGGGGTGTTATCTCCTCGGAGAGCCCTGAAGCTGGGTAAGATTCGCCGGCGTGCATGCCTTCGCTCATCCTGCTTCCAAGCACCAGCGACGCTCTACTCGCCTCCATGATAAGCCATCCTTGGCATATGTCGCACCCAACCCCGACATTTGGCGCCCATCGGGGCCCGTGCACCGTCGATGGAGACCTGCTCGACGGAACCTTCCTCCTCGGGCGAAGCGCAGCCAGCCCGACACGCCAGATGGAGTTTGCGCCGACGCGCTGCATGGCGCTGAGATCGCCTGCGCGGCAAGTTGCCTCGCCGAACTTGTCGGCGAGGTTTGCCTCTCCGACGAGCCTGCATCGGACGCAGGCACGGACGGCCCCGAAAGCCTCCTCGCGGGCCTCCTCGAGCAGCTTCACATCGACGGCGAGCCCGCCGCCGACCTGGAGTCCGTAGGCTCCACCGACCCGATGCTGGTCGATTCAGCGAACAGCCGACCAGCACAAGCTGTCGGCGCCTTGGGAAGGACCGTTCATCATCAGTAAGGTGCTGGGCAACGACTCCTACTACCTGATCGACGCTCAGAAGCCTCGAGCATGCAAGAGGGACGACTCCGGCAAAGAGACGGAGCGACCATGGAATGCAAATCTCCTCCTAAGATTTTACAGTTGATGCAGTATGTACCACGCTACCCTTTTGTGTTTGAAATACCAAGACTCGGCCCCCGAGACGAGCCTGGGACTGCCCTCTTTGTTATCTCAGATGATAAGAATTATGCCTTTGGGTATGTTACCCTTTTTATTATGCTGTTTGGCACCGGGCTCGACTAGTCGGCCCGGGGACTCGCCGCTTTTGAGCTATGAAGTGCTTCCTAAAGTCCGACAAGTAGCGTGCGGCGCCCAAGCCGTTTCCTGTCAGAAGCCGCAGCTCGCAGAGCGACTGTTCGGCGGGCAGGAGTGAGGTAGAGCGGGCGCCCACGCGAAAAAAGGGCTAAGGACCCAAAGCATACACATAGTTGAAACCGGCTCCCAGCCCGTTTTATGAAACCGACTGTTAAGAGGCCGGCTTGCCGTTTTCTACCCAACTTGCTTAAACGACTCTAAAATGGCCAAGTACTTGCCTTCTCAAAAGTAGTCGAGCACTTGACCTAGACGACAGTCCGCAGAGCGGCTGCCCGACGGGCAAGGCGGCATCTAAGGGAAGGCGGCAAGGGGAAGGCCATAAGAGCACTGAGCAAGAAAACATGAAATTAGAACAATATTTACATAAACTTAGGCCCTTGGCCGGATCTTTGAACAGAGGTTCAGAATACACCCGCAGGTGGAATTGTGCGAATTAACAAAGTTCTTTCGAAAGACTAACAAGCAGATAAAATAAAGCCAACGCAACGGCTTAAGAAGCAGCGGATGGGGCTGGAAGGCCGGAGGCGGTGGCGGCCTCAGGCGTCGGGGCGGCTGGCTGGGCAGTCTCAGTTTGATCGTCTTTGGCAGCGGCTGGCTCAGAGGGGCGCGGCTCGTTGCTGAAGGCACGGTCGAGCTGAGGCTGGCCGCCCGCTCGTCTTCTGACGCCTCCATGCCGTCTCCGTCCTCCGCCTCGCCCTCATCCTCGGTCTTTGGAGTCGATCACCTCCGCCGAGTCCTCGCCAGTAGTCCGGGTTCATCTCAACCACTCCGCGGTGCCTCCCCGCCGTCTTCAGCCCGCTCCGGACGAAGAAATGGTGTCCGTGTAGTCGGCGATCGCCGCCACACGCCGACGAGGGCGCCCACGGCTGCAGCTCCGCTTTGGGCTTCGACCGAACGCTGCCAGCCGGTCCAGGTCAAGACTTGATACCATGCCTTGGCGAACTCCTGTGGCTCGGCGAAGCTCCAGCCGGGGCCGGAGCCCTTCCAAGCCTCAAGTCGCCGGCCGGACCTCCAGCCTACCGGGCGGTCCGGCTGGAGGCGCAGAATCGCATGTCCGCCACAGGCAGCAATCGCTCGGCCTCGACACGCTGAAAACGGCGCAGCATCCGATGTGCCGGCCGCAGACGAGCCTCAATGCTCAGGAGCTGCTCGTCAAGGGTCCGGGGCGCGTTGGCTGCGATCTCGGCGCCATCCGCCCTCCGCGCCTCGCGTTCGGCCTCAATGGCCTGATTGGCGCTGCGATGACCAGGAAGAAGTCTGCCAGGAAGAAGAAAAACAAGTTAGAAAAGACAAGAGCCGGCTTAACCCATAGTCGGCAACCCAAAAGAGAAAGTAAAAGCAAACTTACCATCAACGATATCTTCGATCTCATGGAAGCCGGAGGTCAGATGCGCCTCTCGGTCGGTCCAGGCGGAGCGCTCGCTCTCAAACTCGGCCAGGAGGGCGGCCTCTTTCTTCTCCGCCTCGGCCCGCCGCCTTGAGCAACTCCTCTGCTCCGCCCGGTGCGTGGTAGCAGGTCGCGCTTCTGCGGCGAGATGGCCGCATTCTCCTCTTTGCGCGCAGGCGGTCTCGGCCCATTTCAAGCTGATCCGCAGAGCGGCGTTGGACTCAAGAATAAAAGAAGAAGGACGCGAAGTCGCCGATAAGAAGGTCGCCAGAAGATCCGCCCGATCGCGCTGTGATCCGTCCCAATCTCGGGACTACAGCCCACGGTGCGCAAGCGCGCTTCGCGAAGAAGAAAACTCACCTCGCTCCTCGCCAGTCAAGAGTCCGCTTGTTCAGCTCTTCAACGCTATGCGGTTGAAGGCGGTAGCCTGGAGGTTGTGATACTCTGTAACAAGGATTCCGCATACAGATAAAGACTTGGAAGTAAGCAAATAATGTTCGGGTCGCCGCAAAGAGCCGTCCGAAACTCGGGATTACTACACCCAGTGGAGTGCTGGCGCCGCCCCACAGAGAAGATCAAGAAAATTTGGAAATGAAACTTACCCGACTACGGCAGAGCGCGACGCCAGTGCGCCTTGGAGAGGTTCTGAGGGCGACGCCGCCCGCAGCAGCCGCTTGGACGCCCGAAGCGCCGTGTTCAGCAGGCCGTGCGCCTCCTCGCACCCACCCTGGGCGCGGGCGGCAACTTCAGCGCTGTGGATCGCTGAAGCTGGCGGCGCGGTCTCCAAGAGGCGCGGCGCCGAGTCCGCCTTCTCAAGGCGGCGCCGCGCTGGCGAGGCGACTTGAAGAAGCAGCCGCGCCACGGCTTCATCGTCGGTCGGCGGCGCGGGTGGGTCCATCGGTTGTTTGCCTCGCGCGACTTCAGACTGCGACGGAGGCGGCGGAGGTGGCGCGGCCGCGCCCGGCGAAGAAGCCTCGCCGCCCCCTCTCCCTGCGACGGGAGCCTCACCACCAACTCCCTCCGATTGCCCCGTGAAGTCCGGCGGCGGTGGCGCTGAGTTCAGAGGAATGACGAGCAGCGCCGACTGGAGACGCGCGGCCTCCTCGGCTTGCCTTTGAGCTGCGGCGGCGGCTTCGACCGCCGCTCTCTCTCGACGGGCGGCCGCCTCCTCGTCGCGCTTTTCCTGCGCGTTCCGCTCTGTTGCCTCCCTGAGGGCGGCCGCAGGGTCAGCCCGCCGACTGCTGGCGGACGTCTCTGCCGACCCCATGACGGAGGCGGCGGCGACCCTCTCCAGAGTGAGGGGAGCCCTGATGAGAGAAAAAGACATAAGAAGGCTTGGGCAAGACCGACCAGAAGAAAACAAGACGGAATAAAAAGATACTTACGCGGAGACCAGCGGTGGCTTCTTCACCTCCTTGCGGAAGCGGTTGGCCTTCGCGACCGCTTCTTCACGCTGAGTCGCGGCGGCTGCTCCCCTGATTCTCTTGGCCTGGCCGCCTGGCTGACTCGGCCCGGCCCGGCGCTTCAGCGCCGCCGCCCCTAAGGCGGGCGGAGGAGCTCGCGCCTGGTTGGCCGGTTCTCTCATCGGGCAGCGGGGCGACTTCGTCATCGAGCCGATCTGCAAAAGTGTCCGAGGGCTCAAGTCGCCGGCCTCCCCCTCCTTCGCATAGGTCTCCACCGCCACGCCCAAGTCGGGGTCGTCGGCGTCACTCTCCGCCCGGTCGGGGACGAACTCGCGGGCCGGCCCCGCGGCGCCGGCCGAGGGCGGCATGAGAGGATTCTGAGTCGGAAAGAACCAAGAAAAGTAAGAGCCGGATCCGGCTAAGGAAGGAAACAGGGAAGCGAGAGGCGACTTACCGTCGGCGGGGGATTGGCGCGCGAGTATGGCTCCTTGCCGAAGCGCCATTCCTCCCTGAGGTCGCAGTTCGCCAAGAAGTTCACCGTGTCCACCACCTCCGCGTGGGGCATGTCCTTGGAGCACATCCGGCTGGGGTCCCGGCGGCCGCTCATCTGGCAGATCAGATGAGGGCGGCCCTGGAGAGGGAGGACTCGGCGCGCCACGAAGGCGGCCAGCAAGTCAGCCCCAGTCAGGCCCTCCGACTGTATCATTACGCGGAGCCGCGCGACGGCGGCGTTATTCACGGAGTCGCGTCCGGGCCTCAGAGGACCAGCTGGTGGGTCGGCCCGCCAGTTCGCCGCCCACGTAAGGCGGCAAGTTGACCCAGTCGCCGTCGGGGGCGACGTTCTTGACGTAGAAGTACGAGCGCTGCCACATCTTCACCAACTTGATGAGGGGGATGGCAGGGAAAGGATTATCGGACACCGGCCTCCTCTTGGCGATGAACGCGCCGCACAGAGCCGGCACGCGAGCGATGTGGGTCCCGAGCTTCGCTTGAAAGAACTCCCCCCATAGCTCGATGGTGGGGAGAACTCCGAGGAAACCTTCGATAAGGATGCGGCGGCCAGCAGCACCACCATGTTGGGGGTGAGGTGGTGCGGCCGAGCCCAAGAACTCCAAGAACGCGGAAGAAGCCGCCGCCGGCAGCCCCAACCCGCGCATGAGGTGCGAAGGAAGACAACCCGCCGCCTCCTCCGCGCCCGGCATGATTTCGCCCCATGGGCGCGGGCTCGCACGAGGTTGCTGCCGGGAATGCGCGCGCGCTCGACGGAGGAACTCGACCATGTCGCGCCGATGATGGAGCCGCCCAACACGCCGAACGCAGGTGGGTGGGGCGGGCGGTTGATGAGGAGCTCATCTCCGCGGCGAGGAAGGAACGAGGCTCGGCGCGAGGAGCAAGGAAGAAGACGGGCAGGAGCGGGGATGAGAGAGTGCGCGTGCGTCGCCGCCTCCCTCCCCGCCTACTTATAGGCGCTGAGGCTGCTGGCCGGGCGGGCATGGGATTAACCGCGCCACGTCCCGCGCCCCACGATTATTCCATGACGTTATCGCGCGCAGAACGGCGCGGGGAGCCCAACCGCCCACGACGCGCAGCGGATCCGCTATGCGCCGGGCATGGTAGTGGCGGGCTCGGCCTGGCGGACTGTCTTGTCACGCCCAGGCTGGCAGACCGCCTGCCGCGTGGCGCCACGTGGGCAGGCCCGCGACAGCGGCTGCCAGAAGCTTATCGAGCACGCCGCCCGGATCCCGCTTGCGACCTTCAAACCTTTGAAGGGCAAGGCGCTCTTCCTGCGGTCGACTCGAGATGGAGACGGCGGGCCGAGTCCAGATTGTTCCATCGAAGGATGAAGCTGCCGAGGCTCCTTGACGGGCTGCCTCGGCGCCCCCAGCTTCGGGACTACCGCCGAGTAATGGACTACGGGTAGGCAGACCGAGCCCTCGAACCTTTCAAAACATCGGGCAGGCTGCGCCTCAAGACCCCAAGACGAAGAGCCGCTTCAGATAGTCGGCCTTGAGTGCGGCCGACTACCCCTCCGGCCGAGTCCGAGGGGCTGCTTTCAGACAAGGCGACTCCAAGCCGGCGACCTCCAGTGAGGCCGGCTACAAGGAATCGGCCCATGACCTCCACCGCCTTATGCGGGCGACTATGGGGTAAAGCCGCCGCGCCCATCCTCGCCTAATCCATAAAGGGCGTGTATGGCTACGTGGCGCCGCACCAACGGAGATCTCCGTGCGGCGCAAAGATCACTGCCATGCCGGCCTCGACATCATCACCATGGGCAGATTCCTGCACCCACGCTGGCTCGTCTGACGACCAAAAGACGGCGGGACCTCACTGTCGGCAGGAGTACCAAGACGGCAAGAGCACCCAAAGACGGACCCGATGGAGTCGGCCTCCGAAGTCGGCCGGCTCCTCCCCGGGATCCATGCGCCATTAACCCAGACAAGGCGAGGAATGGCACAAGTGATTGCCGCCAGCGGCCGCGCTGCTGTTGCCATAACCTCACGACCAAGCTCGCGTCATTAGAAGCACGGCTACATGTGATCTGCAGCTGGCAAGACCTGCCACATGGGCGGACAAGGGCTGTCGGCCCCATGTTGGGTTGTCAGCGGGCCCACTAGTCGGCGGGCCCCAGAGTCGGCGGAGAAGACGGCGACTTAGAGACTCGACGGCTTGGACCCACACCCAGCTGGATTACGCTAGTACCCCGGGAAGGCCTATATAAACCCCCGGGCACCCATGCAAAGGGTTGGAGGCTAGTAGTTTTAGACACTCAGATAGAGGGAGAGAAGAGCGAGCCAAGCCCTTCTCCTTCCTCACCCCGAACAGCTCAAGGAGCCTCTTGTACCCATTTTGCCATAGTGATCATGCGGAGACCCCGCAGAGCAGCAGTAGGGGTGTTATCTCCTCGGAGAGCCCTGAAGCTGGGTAAGATTCGCCGGCGTGCATGCCTTCGCCTCATCCCGTTTCCAGGCACCAGCGACGTTCTACTCGCCCCCTCCATGATAAGCCATCCTTTGGCATATGTCTCACCCAACCCCCGACAACATGTCTCCGATCAATAACCAATAGCGTAACCTGGATGCTCATATTGGTTCCCACATATTCTACGAAGATCTTTATCGGTCAAACCGCATAACAACATACGTTATTCCCTTTGTCATCGGTATGTTACTTGCCCGAGATTCGATCGTCGGTATCTCAATACCTAGTTCAATCTCGTTACCGGCAAGTATCTTTACTCGTTACGTAATGCATCATCCCGCAACTAACTCATTAGTCACATTGCTTGCAAGGCTTATAGTGATGTGCATTACCGAGAGGGCCCAGAGATACCTCTCTGACAATCGGAGTGACAAATCCTAATCTCGAAATACGCCAACTCAACAAGTACCTTCGGAGACACCTGTAGAGCACCTTTATAATCACCCAGTTATGTGGTGACGTTTGGTAGCACACAAAGTGTTCCTCCGGTAAACGGGAGTTGCACAATCTCATAGTCATAGGAACATGTATAAGTCATGAAGATAATAAACGATCAAGTGCTAAGCTAACAGAATGGGTCAAGTCAATCACATCATTCTCCTAATGATGTGATCCTGTTAATCAAATGACAACTCATGTCTATGGCTAGGAAACTCAACCATCTTTGATCAACGAGCTAGTCAAGTAGAGGCATACTAGTGACACTATGTTTGTCTATGTATTCACACATGTATTATGTTTCTGGTTAAAACAATTCTAGCATGAATAATAAACATTTATCATGACATGAGGAAATAAATAATAACTTTATTATTGCCTCTAGGGCATATTTCCTTCAGTCTCCCACTAGCACTAGAGTCAATAATCTAGATTACACAATAATTATTCTAACACCCATGGAGTCTTGGTGTTTATCATGTTTTGCTCATGGAAGAGGCTTAGTCAACGGGTCTGCAACATTCAGATCCGTATGTATCTTGCAAATCTCTATGTCTCCTACCTGGACTTGGTCCCGGATGGAAATGAAGCGTCTCTTGATGTGCTTGGTTCTCTTGTGAAATCTGGATTCCTTTGCCAAGGCAATTGCACCAGTATTGTCACAAAAGATTTTCATTGGACCCGATGCACTAGGTATTACACCTAGATCGGATATAAACTCCTTCATCCAGACTCCTCCATTTGCTGCTTCCGAAGCAGCTATGTACTCTGCTTCACATGTAGATCCCGTCACGACACTTTGTTTAGAACTGCACCAACTGACAGCTCCACCGTTCAATGTAAACACGTATCCGGTTTGCGATTTAGAATCGTCCGGATCAGTGTCAAAGCTTGCATCGACGTAGCCATTTACGACTAGCTCTTTGTCACCTCCATAAATGAGAAACATATCCTTAGTCCTTTTTAGGTATTTCAGGATGTTCTTGACCGTTGTGCAGTGATCCACTCCTGGATTACTTTGGTACCTCCCTGCTAAGCTAATAGCAAGGCACACATCAGGTCTTGTACACAGCATTGCATACATGATAGAGCCTATGGCTGAAGCATAGGGAACATCTTTCATTTTCTCTCTATCTTCTGCAGTGGTCGGGCATTGAGTCTGACTCAACTTCACACCTTGTAACACAGGCAAGAACCCATTCTTTGCTTGATCCATTTTGAACTTTTTCAAAACTTTGTCAAGGTATGTGCTTTGTGAAAGTCCTATCAAGCGTCTTGATCTATCTCTATAGATCTTGATGCCCAATATGTAAGCAACTTCACCGAGGTCTTTCATTGAAAAACTCTTATTCAAATATCCTTTTATGCTATCCTGAAATTCTATATCATTTCCAATCGGCAATATGTCATCCACATATAAAATTAGAAATGCTACAGAGCTCCCACTCACTTTCTTGTAAATACAGGCTTCTCCAAAAGTCTGCATAAAACCATATGCTTTGACCACACTATCAAAACGTTTATTCCAACTCCGAGATGCTTGCACAAGTCCATGAAATGGATCGCTGGAGCTTGCACACTTTGTTAGCTCCCTTTGGATCGAAAAAACCTTCTGGTTGCATCATATACAACTCTTCTTCCAGAAATCCATTCAGGAATGCAGTTTTGACATCCATTTGCCAAATTTCATAATCATAAAATGCGGCAATTTCTAACATGATTCGGATAGACTTAAGCATCGCTACGGGTGAGAAAGTCTCATCGTAGTCAACCCCTTGAACTTGTCGATAACCTTTCGCAACAAGTCGAGCTTTGTAAACAGTAACATTACCGTCAGCGTCAGCCTTCTTCTTGAAGATCCATTTATTCTCAATGGCTTGCCGATCATCGGCAAGTCAACCAAAGTCCACACTTTGTTCTCATACATGGATCCCTTCTCAGATTTCATGGCCTCAAGCCATTTTGCAGAATCTGGGCTCACCATCGCTTCTTCATAGTTCGTAGATTTGCCTTGGTCAAGTAACATGACCTCCAGAATAGGATTACCGTACCACTCTGGTGCGGATCTTACTCTGATTGACCTACGAGGTTCAGTAGTAACTTGATCTGAAGTTTCATGATCAATATCATTAGCTTCCTCACTAATTGGTGTGGGTGTAACAAGAACCGGTTTCTGTGATGAACTACTTTCCAATAAGGGAGCAGCTACAGTTACCTCATCAAGTTCTACTTTCCTCCCACTCACTTCTTTCGAGAGAAACTCCTTCTCTCGAAAGGATCCATTCTTAGCAACGAAGGTCTTGCCTTCGGATCTATGATAGAAGGTGTACCCAATAGTTTCCTTTGGGTATCCTATGAAGACACATTTCTTCGATTTGGGTTCGAGCTTATCAGGTTGAAGCTTTTTCACATAACCATCGCAGCCCCAAACTTTAAGAAACGACAACTTTGGTTTCTTGCCAAACCACAGTTCATAAGGCATCGTCTCAACGAATTTCGATGGTGCCCTATTTAACGTGAATGCAGCCGTCTCTAAAGCATAACCCCAAAACGATAGCGGTAAATCAGTAAGAGACATCATAGATCGCACCATATCTAGTAAAGTACGATTACGACGTTTGGACACACCATTACGCTGTGGTGTTCTAGGTGGCGTGAGTTGCGAAACTATTCCGCATTGATTCAAATGTAGACCAAACTCATAACTCAAATATTCTCCTCCACGATCAGATCGTAGAAACTTTATTTTCTTGTTACGATGATTTTCCACTTCACTCTAAAATGCTTTCAAATGTTTCAGACTTATGTTTCATTAAGTAGATATACCCATATCTGCTCAAATCATCTGTGAAGGTGAGGAAATAACGATACCCGCCGCGAGCCTCAATATACATCGGACCACATACATCAGTATGTATGATCTCCAAAAAATTTGTTACTCGCTCCATTGTTCCAGAGAACGGCGTTTTAGTCAACTTGCCCATAAGGCATGGTTCGCAAGTACCAAGTGATTCATAATCAAGTGATTCCAAAAGTCCATCAGTATGGAGTTTCTTCTTGCACTTTACACCAATATGACCCAAACGGTAGTGCCACAAATAAGTTGCACTATCATTATCAACTCTGCATCTTTTGGCTTCAACATTATGAATATGTGTATCACTACTATTGAGATTCAACAAAAATAGACCACTCTCCAAGGGTGCATGACCATAAAAGATATTACTCGTATAAATAGAACAACCATTATTCTCAGATTTAAATGAATAACCGTCTCACATCAAACAAGATCCAGATGTAATGTTCATGCTTAAGGTTGGCACCAAATAACAATTATTCAGGTCTAAAACTAATCCCGAAGGTAGATGTAGAGGTAGCGTGCCGACGGCGATCACATCGACTTTGGAACCATTTCCCACGCGCATCGTCACCTCGTCCTTAGCCAGTCTGCGCTTGATCGTAGTCCCCTGTTTGAGTTGCAAATATTAGCAAGAACCAGATCAAATACCTGTGTGCTATCTGCGAGCTCTAGTAAGGTACACATCAATAACATGTATATCACATATACCTTTGCTCACCTTGCCATCTTTCCTATCCGCCAAATACTTGGGGCAGTTCCGCTTCCAGTGACCAGTCTACTTGCAATAGAAGCACTCAGTCTCAGGCTTAGGTCCAGACTTGGGTTTCTTCTCTTGAGCAATAACTTGTTTGCTGTTCTTCTTGAAGTTCCCCTTCTTCTTACCTTTGCAATTTTTCTTGAAACTGGTGGTCTTGTTGACCATCAACACTTGATGCTCCTTCTTGATTTCTACCTCCGCGGCCTTTAGCATTGTGAAGAGCTCGGGAATTGTCTTATCCATCCCTTGCATATTATAGTTCATCACGAAGCTCTTGTAGCTTGGTGGCAGAGATTGAAGAATTCTGTCAATGACACTATCATCCGGAAGATTAACTCCGAGTAAAATCAAGTGATTGTTATACCCAGAAATTTTGAGTATATGTTCACTGACAGAACTATTCTCCTCCATCTTGCAGCTATAGAACTTATTGGAGACTTCATATCTCTCAATCCGGGCATTTGCTCGAAATATTAACTTCAACTCCTGGAACATCTCATACACTCCATGATGTTCAAAACATCGTTGAAGTCCCGGTTCTAAGCCGTAAAGCATGGCACACTGAACTATCGAGTAGTCATCAGATTTGTTGTGCCAGACGTTCTGAACGTCGTCAGTTGCATCTGCAGCAGGCCTGGCACCCAGCGGTGCTTCCAGGACGTAATTCTTCTGTGCAGCAATGAGGATAATCCTCAAGTTACGGACCCGGTCCGTTTAATTGCTACCATCATCTTTCAACTTTGCTTTCTCAAGGAACGCATTAAAATTCAACGGAACAACAACACAGACCATCTATCTACAATAACATAGACTAGCAAAATACTATCAGGTACTAAGTTCATGATAAATTTAAGTTCAATTAATCATATTACTTAAGAACTCCCACTTAGATAGACATCCCTCTAATCATCTAACTGATCACGTGATCCAAATCAACTAAACCATGTCCGATCATCACGTGAGATGGAGTAGTTTTCAATGGTGAACTTCACTATGTTGATCATATCTACTATATGATTCACGCTCGACCTTTCGGTCTCAGTGTTCCGAGGCCATATCTGCATATGCTAGGCTCGTCAAGTTTAACCCGAGTATTCTGCGTGTGAAAAACTGGCTTGCACCCATTGTAGATGAACGTAGAGCTTATCACACCTGATCATCACGTGGTGTCTCGGAACGACGAACTTTGGCAACGGTGCATACTCAGGGAGAACACTTTTATCTTGAAATTTAGTGAGAGATCATCTTATAATGCTACCGTCAATCAAAGCAAAATAAGATGCATAAAGGATAAACATCACATGCAATCAATATAAGTGATATGATATGGCCATCATCATCTTGTGCTTGTGATTTCCATCTCCGAAGCACCGTCATGATCACCATCGTCACCGGCGCGACACCTTGATCTCCATCGTAGCATCGTTGTCATCTCACCAACTATTGCTTCTACGACTATCACTACCGCTTAGTGATAAAGTAAAGCAATTACAAGGCGATTGCATTGCATACGATAAAGCGACAACCATATGGCTCCGGCCAGTTGCCGATAACTCGGTTAGAAAACATGATCATCTCATACAAAAAAATAGCATCATGCCTTGACCATATCACATCACAACATGCCCTGCAAAATCAAGTTAGACATCCTCTACTTTGTTGTTGCAAGTTTTACGTGGCTGCTATGGGCTGAGAAAGAACCGTTCTTACCTACGCATCAAAACCACAATGATAGTTCGTCAAGTAAGTGATGTTTTAACCTTCTCAAGGACCGGGCGTAGCCACACTCGGTTCAACTAAAGTTGGAGAAACTGACACCCGCCAGCCACCTGTGTGCAAAGCACGTCGGTAGAACCAGTCTCGCGTAAGCGTTACGCGTAATGTCGGTCGGGCGCTTCATCCAACAATACCGCGAAGCAAAGTATGACATCTTGGTAAGCGATATGACTTGTATCGCCCACAACTCACTTGTGTTATACTCGTGCATATAACATCTACGCATAAACCTGGCTCGGATGCCACTGTTGGGGAACATAGTAATTTCAAAAAAATTCCTACGCACACGCAAGATCATGGTGATGCATAGCAATGAGAGGGGAGAGTATGTCCACGTACCCTCGTAGACCGAAAGCGGAAGAGTTAGCACAACGCGGTTGATGTACTCGTACATCTTCACGATCCGACCGACCCAAGTACCGAATGTACGGCACCTCCGAGTTCAGCACACGTTCAACTCAACGACGTCCCGCGAACTCCGATCCAGCAGAGCTTCACGGGAGAGTTCCGTCAGCACGACGACATGATGAAGGTGATGATGTTGCTACCGATGCAGGGCTTCGCCTAAGCACCGCTACGATATGATTGAGGTGTAATATGGTGGAGGGGGCACCACACACGGCTGGGAGAGATCAACAGATCAACTTGTGTGTCTTGGGGTGCCCCCTGCCCCCGTATATAAAGGAGCAAGGGGGAGGCGGCCGGTCAGGAGGAGGGCGCGCCAAGGGGGGAGTCCTACTCCCACTGGGAGTAGGACTCCTCCTTTCCTTGTTGGAGTAGGAGAGGAATGAAAGGGAGAGAGGAGGAGAAGGAAAAAGGGGGGCGCCGCCCCCCCCTCCTTGTCCAAATCGGACTAGAGGGGGAGGGGGCGCGCAGCTGCCCTGGCCGCCCCTCCTCTTCTCCCATTAAGGCCCATGAGGCACAATTAACTCCCCGGGGGGTTCTGGTAACCCCCCGGCACTCCGGTTTTCTCCAAAACCACCCGGAACACTTCCGGTGTTCGAATATAGTTGTCCAATATATTGATCTTTATGTCTCGACCATTTTGAGACTCATCGGCATGTCTGTGATCATATCTGGGACTCCGAACTACCTTCGGTACATCAAAACACATAAACTCATAATACCGATCGTCACCGAACTTTAAGCATGCGGACCCTACGGGTTCGAGAACTATGTAGACATGACCCAGACATGTCTCCGGTCAATAACCAATAGCGGAACCTGGATGCTCATATTGGCTCCCACAGATTCTATGAAGATCTTTACCGGTCAAACCACATAACAACATACGTTATTCCCTTTGTCATCGGTATGTTACTTGCCCGAGATTCGATCGTCGGTGTCTCAATACCTAGTTCAATCTCATTACCGGCAAGTCTCTTTACTCGTTACATAATGCATCATCCCGCAACTAACTCATTAGTCACATTGCTTGCAAGGCTTATAGTGATGTGCATTACCGAAAGGGCCCAGAGATACCTCTCCGACAATCGGAGTGACTAATCCTAATCTCGAAATACGCCAACTCAACAAGTACCTTCGGAGACACCTGTAGAGCACCTTCATAATCACCCAGTTACGTTGTGACGTTTGGTAGCACACAAAGTGTTCCTCCGGTAAACGGGAGTTCCATAATCTTACAGTCATAGGAACATGTATAAGTCATGTAGAAAGCAATAGCAACATACTAAATGATCAAGTGCTAAGCTAACGGAATGGGTCAAGTAAATCACATCATTCTCCTAATGATGTGATCCCGTTAATCAAATGACAACTCATGTCTATTGTAACACCCCGGATGTAACTTTCCATATTTGTAACTCCAACTCTTGCCATTTTCGGCATTGTGATATGATATTCCCTCCGTGGTTGGGTTTTCCTTCTTTTTGCATTTTGTTCATGTCATGCATTTCATATCATGTCATCATGTGCATCGCATTCGCATACGTGTTCGTCTCATGCATCCGAGCATTTTCCCCGTTGTCCGTTTTGCAATCCGGCACTCCTATGTCCCCCGGCGTCCCCTTTTACGTTTTTCCGTGGCGGTACTAAACTTTCTCGGAATGGACGAGGTTTGTCAAGTGGCCTTGGTACACCACGGTAGACCACCTGTCAAGTTTCGGGTCATTTGGAGCTCGTTTGGTACTCCAACGGTTAACCGCACTCTCGCAAAGGCCTCTTTTAAATTGCAGCCCAACACCCCTCCAAAACAGCCCAATAACCCATCTAAGTCACTTCCATGCTCTCCGTCGTCGGATCACGATCGTGGGCGAAAACGCACCTCATTTGGAGCTTCCTAGCTCCTTCTACCTATAAAAGACCCCCCATTTCCAAATCACGGATCAACTCCACCCCTAACCCTAGCCCCGCTCCTCTCCCTGCCGCCGGACGTGTCCGATTCGGGCGGACACGTCCGCCCGCCACCGCCCGACCAACAGGCGCGCCACGTAAAGCGCGCCCACATCGCCGCCGCCGCCAAGACGCGAGGGCTGCTGGAGGCCCTCCCGGCCAGCGCCGCCCGCCCAGCGCCCGGCGCCGCCAGCGCCTCCGCCGGCGTCCGCCGCCGCCTCGCAACCTCCGGCCGCCGCCGCCGGCCGCCTCACCCGGCTGCCATGTCGCGCCAGCCACCGTCGCTGCCTCGCCGCCTGGCGTCCGGGCCAGCCACCACCCGCCGCCTCCGGCCTCGGCCCGCCGGCCTCTCCTCCCGGCCCCAACTCCGGCCGATGAACCTCGGTTCGCGCGCCCGGATCTCAGATCCAAAATCCTCGGTTGACTTCTCCCCCGAAATCGCCTAAGTCATTATTCTTTGATTAATTTTTTGCATTTTCATCATGCCATAACTTTGCACTCGTGGCTCCGTTTTGGGCGTATAGCATACCGAAATGTTCGCCTCGATGAGTAAATCATTTCATCTCATTGAATCATTTTCATTTGAGCTCATCTTGTTGCCCGAAATGTTGTTAGAAGAGGGCTATGTGATGCTAGTTTCAGATTATTATCAGAACATGCACTTTTGTCATTTTTGCCATGATTGATGTGTGCACCCTATGATCTTGAGTCCTACATGTGTTTTGTAGTATGCCATGCCATCTTTACAGGGGTGTATGCCATGTATTTTTGTGATCTCTGTGGTGACTAGCACAAGCATGCAAACTAGGCTTCATGATGTTGCTGATTTCAACCCTGCTTTTCTTGATATTTTTATGCCATGTTAACTTGATGCTACCGAGAGATCCATGCATATTTTGAGATACTTGATAAGGATGTTTTGAACATATGGTTATGCTTATCCATCCATGCCTTTGTTTGAAATTATGGAGTGCCATAGCTTGAGTCAATCGAGCTCTACTTTTGCTATAAAATGTTTCCTGGCAGATTGTTTACATGTTATTCAATTTTGCCAAGGTTGTTGTAGTTGATCCGTGAATGATATGATGTTGTTATTGCCATGTATAGCTTCTATGCCATGTCTTCTTGATGGATGTATGCTTAGTTTATCATATTAATGCTCTGTAGTGGTGCATCGAGCTCTTGAAGATGCCTTCTTAATTCTGTCAATGTCATGCCTGTTTGCTGAATCATTATCTAAACTTGCTATATTGACATGGGTGTTATTGTATTTTCTGATCCTTTTGGCTTATGGTCAGTAAGGGACTTTTGTTCTATGCTTTGAGTAGATTCATGCCATGCCTTGTTTTGCTATTATAAGTTCCTGTAGCATGTTGTTTGCTTGCTCTGAACATTGCTTCACGATGCTGATTCTCGCCATGTTCGAGTATTTTCACTAAGTCTGTGAAGCTGATATGTTTTGCACTTTTTCCATGCTTGTTTGGACCTGTTATGGTGTGATTTAGCCGTAGCTCAGTGTTCATCTTTTGTCAAGCATCTTGAGTAGATCACTGCCATATGCTTTGTTGGTACGTTTGGGTGCAGTAGCTTAATTTCTTGTTGCTTGCTAAGTGGCATCATCTCTGTTAATGGCAGATTTGTGTCATTCTTGTTTTGCTTGTCATTTGCAAACCGTGCATCCGATTCCGGTGATCTTTATATCGATTTCAACGAAATCATCTCACCTTTCAGCGGCATACTTGGTTTGCCAAGTTGATGCCTGGTTCATCATTTTCCTTCGAACGCATACGCATTGCATATCACATCTCGCATATCATGCCATGTATTGCATCATGTTGCTTGTGCATTGAACCGTGATTTATTGTGGTTCCTTTGTTTGTGTTCTTGCTTTGGGTAGAGCCGGAGGCGAGTACGTGAGCGAGGAACCTGTTGAGAACGCTTATGAGGATCAAGCTTTCGACAACTCTGAGAACTTTGCAGGCAAGATGACCATACCCTCGAAATCACTTCTATCTTTGCTTGCTAGATGCTCGCTCTTTTGCTATGCCTATGCTATGATGCCTATCACTTGCTTATAATTAATGCATCTATATACTTGGTAAAGGGTGGAAGACTCGGCCTTATGCCTGGTGTTTTGTTCCACTCTTGCCGCCCTAGTTTCCGTCATACCGGTGTTATGTTCCTTGATTTCGCGTTCCTTACGGTTGGGTGATTTATGGGACCCCTTGACAGTTCACTTTGAATAAGACTCCTCAGCAAGGCCCAACTTTGGTTTTACCATTTGCCACCTAAGCCTTTTTCCCCGGGTTTTCGCGAGCCCGAGGGTCATCTTTATTTTACCCCCCCCCCGGACGGTGCTCCTTGAGTCTTGGCCCAACCGAGCTACTGCATGGGGGGCCTGCAGAAACTCGAGGCTTGGTTTTACTCGTAGCTAGTCTCATCCGGATGTGCCACGAGCGGATATGTGCAGCTCCTATCGGGATTTGTTGGCAATCAGGCGGCTTTGCTGGTCTTGTTTTATTCTTTGTCGAAATGTCTTGTAGTCCGGGATTCGAGATCGATCGGGTCTTCGGTAGAAGGAATATCCTTCGTTGACCGTGAGAGCTTATAATGGGCTAAGTTGGGACACCCTGCGGGTATTATCTTTCAAAGCCGTGCCATGTTATGAGGCAGATGGGAATTTGTTAATGTCGGTTGTAGAAAACCCAAAGTTGACCTTAATTAATACACATCAACCGCGTGTGTAACGTGATGGTCTCTTCTCGGAGTCCGGGAAGTGAACACGGTGTTGGAGTTATGTTTGACGTAAGTAGTTCAGGATCACTTCTTGATCGCTACTAGCTTCACGACCGTGCCTTGCTCCTCTTCTCGCTCTCTTTTGCGAATGTAGCCACCATATATGCTAGTCGCTTGCTGCAGCTCCACCTCACAACTCTGTCCTTCCTATAAGCTTAAATAGTCTTGATCTCGCGGGTGTGAGATTGCTGAGTCCCGTGACTCACAGATTCTACCAAAACAGTTGCAGTGCCGGCGATGCGGTGCAGGTGACGCAACCGAGCTCAAGTGGGAGTTCGACGAGGCGTGGTCGTTACTATGTGTCTTTTCCCGATGATCGTAGTGGAGCCAGTTGGGACGATCGGGATCTGTGTAGCATTTGGGGTAGTCTTCTTTTATTTTGGTTCCGTAGTCGGACCTTGAGTGTAATCTGAATGATGGATGTTTATTTATGTATTGTGTGAAGTGGCGACTGTAAGCCAACTATGTATCTCTTTCCCTTATGTATTACATGGGTTGTGTGAAGATTACCTCACTTGCGACATTGCTTTCAATGCGGTTATGCCTCTAAGTCATGCTTCGACACGTGGGAGATATAGCCGCATCGAGGGCGTTACAAGTTGGTAATCAGAGCCATCCCCGACTTAGGAGCCCCCGATTGATTGTTTCTTTGGCGTTGTTGAGTCTAGAACAAAATGTTTTGAGTCTTAGGATTATATATATGGAGTAGGATTCTTTTTACTCCCCGGTCCTTCGTCGCTCTAGTGAGGTCTCTGACGTAGAAGTTTTGACTCTCCTCTCCTCAAATTTCACTATTTTTTTAGGATCACGCGGGTATCTTGGAATCGTTCGATGGTTTTGTGACGAGAACATTGTTCTTGGTGCCTCGACATTTAGGGGTTGTGGCGGTGTCCGGGGAGTTGAGCTCGAGGTGTTGTCGTCACAATTTTATCGTTGCGATTCTGGAATACCTAAGCTTTGCCGACATCGAAATCTCTTTTGTACAGTTGTTGGTGAGATAACCCGATAACTTGAAAGATGGGCGAGCTCGGGAGTATTGCCATGACTCGTATAACGGATGCTTTTGAAGGTCGAGGTACCACGATTTCGAAGGTTTCTTGGTTATGTGTTGACGGATGGATACTGCTGGATCTAGGTATTGTTAGTTTGGGTGATATATTTTGTGTCCCTGTATCCCCAACACCAGATTGCATAACCGAAAGTTTGGGAGTTTATAGGTGGGATTCAAGTAGCTCCTAGCATTTCTTCCCGCAGATATTTGGTTTGTGATTGGGTAATCCTTACCACTTATTTGTTCGATCGTACCTTGTTATTTTTTCATCAACCCTTAATCAAGTGGCTTCTCACCTTAATGGGCGTGTGATGTTAACTTTGGAATTCATTCGTTCATCCTTGTTGAATGTTTATTGTGAAGACTATATGTTGCAATTTCTATCCGTTGATTCAACTTGTCTATCTGTCTATCAAAGTGCTAACGGATGTCACCCTCTTCAGGATGGCTCCGCATGTAGCGTCGAATCCGGATCGCAATGATGGGAGTCGATCGAACCCTCCACCTCCACCTCCGCCTCCGGAGGCATGGCAACTATCATGGCAGCCACCAATGCCAATGCTCGATGATTTTGCAACTCTTGCAAGAAGCGTACCCAAGGGCAAGGCAATCAAGGAAATCAAGGCCAAGGCAACAACCAGCCGCACTTTGCTACCCTCAATCAGTTCCTCGCTAATCAGCGAAGTCTTTCAATTTACGTGTCGAGGCCACAGACGCCGACGATTGGCTTGTGGACATCTGCAAACATTTTGAATGTAGCAATGTCGAGACACGAGGACTTTGTCAAGTTTGCTTCGTTTCAACTCAAGGACCAAGCTGCCGAGTGGTACCAGCAATACAAAGATTCCAGAGGAGGTCGTGTCATTACAGGATGAGTTCGCCGAGACTTCAAAGCTCACCACATTCGAAAAGTGTTGTTGAGAGCAAGCGTGAGGAGTTCCGCAATCTCAAGCAAGGCAACATGTCGTGTATCAATACAATATCCAGTTCGAGAAACTCGCTCGCTTCGCTAAGCAAGGCGTCCACGATGAAAAGAGTATGATCTATCAATTCAGAGGTGGTCTCGAGAAGATCTGCAATTAGCTCTCGTGCTTTTTGAGCCAGAAAAGTATGATGAATTCTACAACATGGCACTAAAGCAAGAAGCTGCCCAGCTCAAATGTGAGGCTTCTAAGAAGAGAATCAAGGATGCAGTCCATTTTTCTTGTTCCTCTCAAGTGGCAGCTAAGCAGCAGAAGTTCTACCTTCCTCCTCCTCCGTTCCGTCAGCCTTATCAGCAGAAGAACTCAGGTGGTCGTGGATCTTCCCACCCGCCCAACCCAAAGCTATCGAACAAGTCTAATTCTCAAGCTCCAAGGTCAAATGCTCCTTATCACCGTCCGCTCTCGGAGGTGACTTGCAACAAATGTCGTGAGAAAGGTCACTATGCGAACAAGTGCTTCAACCAAAGCGCCTTCCGCCTCCTCCTCTGTGAGATCTTCCAGCAATGCAATGGTCAAGCATAATCCCAAGTCTGCAAAGGTGAACATGATGAATGCAGCTCAAGCGGAGGAATCTACTGATGTGATAATGGGTAATCTCACAGTTAATGATATTCCTGCAAAAGTCTTATTTGATACTAGTGCATCGCATTCTTTCATGTCATATCCTTTTGCATCGAAGCACAATTTTGACACAGAGGAATTACCTAAAGCTATGCAAGTTATTTCTCCGGCTAAGCGTTTGAGCTCTAGCATGATGGTTCCGAATGTCGGTATCAAGATGGGCGACTATAGATTTCTAGCTAAACCAATTGTCCTTGGTGACTCGGATATTGATCTTATTCTCGGGATGGACTGGCTTTCTCAGCACAAAGCTCAGCTTGATTGTGCTGCCAGGGAAATTCAATTGACTCACTCTTCTGATGATGTGATCATCTATGCCGCTCGTGATGAAACCATTCTGTTGTTTTCTCTCAATGAGAAGGGCGAGTTGGATGCTATCTCTCGATTCGATCGTTTGTGAGTACCAAGATGTCTTTCGGAAGAGCTTCCGGGAATGCCTCCTCACCGGCGATTGAGTTCGTTATCGATCTTGAGCACGCATCGAACCCGTTTGCAAGCGTCCATACAAGCTTGGACCTAATGAGCTGAAGGAATTGAAGAAGCAGCTCGATGAACAAGAGCGTCTGGGTTTGATCAGACCGAGTTCATCTCCTTGGGGTTGTGGTGTTCTTTTGTCCGGAAGAAGGATGGCACGGACCGACTTTGCGTCGATTACCGTCCATTGAATAAGAAGACTATCAAGAACAAGTATCCACTTCCCAACATCAATGAGCTTTTCGAGCAACTCAAAGGTGCTAAAGTGTTCTCCAAGCTTGACCTTCGTATGGGTTATCATCAGATTAGCATTCGTGAAAAAGATATTCCCAAGACAACATTCAGAACAAGCTTTGGTTCTTATGAATATACTATCATGTCTTTCGGCCTTGTCAATGCTCCTCCAACATTCTCTCGAATGATGAACTTCATCTTCAACCCCTACACCAATGAATTCGTCTTGGTCTATCTTGATGATATTTTGGTCTTCTCCAAGAATAAGAAGGATCATGCCAAACATTTGCGATTGGTGCTCGACAAGCTCGAGAGCATCAATTCTATCTGAAGTTTTCCAAATGTGAATTTTGGCTTGATGAAGTTCTTTACCTTGGTCACATCATCTCCGCCAAGGGCATCGCTGTTAATCCGAGAAGGTGTACGTAGTTGTGAATTGGGAACCTCCTCGAATGTCAAGCAGCTTCGCAGTTTTCTTGGACTTGCAAGCTATTGCGAAGATTAGTTGAGAATTTCTCTAAGATTGCAAAGCCTCTTTCCAACCTCCTCGAAGCATGTGAAGTATATACGGTCTCCCGAGTGTGACGTTGCTTTCAATACTCTCAAAAGAAACTCGTCACAGCTCCTGTCTTGACTCCTCCTGATGAATCCAAGCCATTCGAAGTTTTATGTGATGCTTCTCTTCAAGGTCTCGGTGCTGTGTTAATACAAGAGAAGAGAGTTGTGGCCTATACCTCTCGTCAGCTGAAGCCCAACGAAAAGAACTACCCACTCACGATCTTGAGTTGGCGGCAGTTGTCCATGCATTGATAACATGGAGACATCTCTTGTTGGGAAGGAAAGTGGACATATTCACCGATCACAAGAGTCTCAAGTATATCTTCACTCAACCCAACCTCAACCTCAGGCAAACTCGATGGATCGAAATGATTCAAGAGTACAACCCAAGTATTGAATATACTCCGGGCAAGGCCAATGTCATTGCAGATGCTTTGAGCAGGAAGGCTTATTGCAACAGCTTAATCATCAAGCCCTTCCAACCGGATCTCTGTGAAGCTTTCCGCAAGCTGAATCTTCAAGTTGTTCCTCAAGGCTTTCTTGCCAACCTCATAGTCTCTCCTACTTTGGAAGACCAGATTCGTGAGGCTCAACTCCTGGATACCATGGTGAAAAAGGTGAAGCGTGGTATCGACAAGGGCATTTCAAGTACAAGTGCTTCCACATTGATGACAAAGATACTCTTTTCTTGAGGACGGATTGTGGTTCCTAAGGGTGATCTCGTAAAGTCATTATGAGCGAGGCACACAATTCCCTTCTATCCATTCATCACGGAAATGCGAAGATGTACCATGACCTCAAGCAGTCATATTGGTGGACTCGAATGAAGCAAGAAATTGCTCAATTCGTGAATGAGTGTGATGTCTGCAGAAGAGTGAAAGCGAACACCAGCGACCAGCTGGTCTCCTCCAACCTCTTGCTATTCGGAATGGAAGTTTGATCATATCGAGATGGACTTCGTGACTGGATTTCCAAAGTCCAAGCGTGGAAATGATGCTATCTTCGTTGTCATTGACAAGCTTACTAAAGTGGCTCATTTTCTTCCTATCAAAGAATCTATCACAGCAGCTCAGTTGGCAGAGCTATACACCTAAAGAATTGTCTCCTTGCACGGCATTCCATAATTGATCTCTTGAGACCGTGGCAGCATCTTTACCTCAAGTTTTGGGATTCTTTTCGAAGGCCATGGGCACCAACATTCGTTTCAGCACAGCTTTCCATCCTCAAACAAGTGGCCAAGTCGGCGAGTCAATCAAATCCTTGAAGATATGCTCGGGGCTTGTGTCATTTCCTTCGTATGAAGTGGGAAGATTGTCTTCCATATGCGAGTTCTCCTACAACAACAGCTTCCAAGCGAGTTCGGCAAGGCCCCATTCGAAATTCTCTATGGCGAAAGTGTCGTACTCCTCTCAATTGGTCGAGGCGGTGAGCGCCAACTTCTTGGCAGCGACTTGATCACGAAGCGAAGAAATGTGCAAAGTCATTTGTGAGAATCTCAAAGCCGCGCAATCGCGCCCGGAAAAGCTATTATGATGACAAGCACCGTGATGTGGCTTTTGAAATCGGAGACCATGTCTACCTCGCGTCTCTCAATGAAAGGCACTCGTCGCCCGGTATCAAAGGAAGCTTGCCCCTAGATCGTGGGTCCTTTCAAGATCATTGGCAAAGAGGCGATCTCGCCTATCAACTTGAGCTTCCGTCCAACTTCGCGAATGTGCATGATGTGTTTCACGTGTCACAGCTTCCAAGTGCTTCAAGACTCTGGCGCACTATCAACGAAGAAATTGACCTCCAAGAAGATCTCTCTTATCATGAGCACCCGTTGCTATTCTTGAAGAAACCAAGCGCAAGACTCGCAACAAGTCAATCAAATTCCTGAAAGTGAAGTGGTCACACCATTCCGACCGAGAAGCCACACGGGGGCGCGAGGATCACCTCCGTTCGAATATCCGGAGTTCTTTCAGTCCTAGATCTGGGGCGAGATCCTCTTGTAGTGGTGGAGTGTTGTAACACCCGGATGTAACTTTCCATATTTGTAACTCCAACTCTTGCCATTTTCGGCATTGTGATATGATATTCCCTCCATGGTTGGGTTTTCCTTCTTTCTGCATTTTGTTCATGTCATGCATTTCATATCATGTCATCATGTGCATCGCATTCGCATACGTGTTCGTCTCATGCATCCGAGCATTTTCCCCGTTGTCCGTTTTGCAATCTGGCACTCCTATGTCCCCCGGCGTCCCCTTTTACGTTTTTCCGTGAGTAGGTACTAAACTTTCTCGGAATGGACCGAGGTTTGTCAAGTGCCCTTGGTACACCACCAGTAGACCACCTGTCAAGTTTCAGGTCATTTGGAGCTCGTTTGGTACTCCAACGGTTAACCGCATTCTCGCAAAGGCCTCTTTTAAGTTGCAGCCCAACACCCCTCCAAAACAGCCCAATAACCCATCTAAGTCACTTCCATGCTCTCCGTCGTCGGATCACGATCGTGTGGGCGAAAACCGCACCTCATTTGGAGCTTCCTAGCTCCTTCTACCTATAAAAAGACCCCCCCCCCCCATTTCCAAATCCCGGATCAACTCCACCCCTAACCCTAGCCCGCTCTTCTCCCGCCGGCCGGACGTGTCGATTCGGGCGGACACGTCCACGCCGCCGCCCGGCCAAAACCGGCGCGCCGTGAAGCGCGCCCCACGCCGCCCGCCGCCCGGCCCCCAGACGAGGGAGAAGCCCTCCGGCCGAAACGCCCCGCCGCCCAGCCAGCCGCGCCCTCGCGCCCGCACCTCGCCGGCGTCCGCCGCCGCCTCGCAGCTGCCGCCGCCGCCCCGGCCGCCTCGCCGCCGCCGCCGCCGGTCCGCGGCGGCCGCCGTCGCCGCCTCGCCGCCTCCGCGTCCGGGCCCGCGCCCGGCCACCACCGCCACCACCGGCCTCGGCCCCGCGCCGGCCTCTCCTCCCCGGCCCCAACTCCGGCCGGTGAACCTCGGTTCGCGCGCCCGGATCTCAGATCCAAAATCCTCGGTTGACTTCTCCCCCCGAAATCGCCTAAGTCATTATTCTTTGATTAATTTGTTGCATTTTCATCGTGCCATAAATTTGCGCTCGTGGCTCCGATTTGGGCGTATAGCATACCAAAATGTTCGTATCGATGAGTAGATCATTTCATCTCATTGCATCATTTTCATTTGAGCTCATATTGATGCCCGAAATGCTGTTAGAAGAGGGCTATGTGATGCTAGTTTCAGATTATTATCAGAACATGCACTTTTGTCATTTTTGCGATGATTGATGTGTGCACCCTATGATCTTGAGTCCTACATGTGTTTTGTAATATGCCATGCCATATTTACAGAGGTGTATGCCATGTATTTTTGTGATCTCTGTGGTGACTAGCACAAGCATGCAAACTAGGCTTCATGATGTTACTGATTTCAGCCCCTGTTTTGCTGATATTTTTATGCCATGTTAACTTGATGCTACCGAGAGATCCATGCATATTTTGAGATACTTCAGTAAGGATGTTTGGAACATATGGTTATGCTCTATCCATCCACGCCTTTGTTTGCAATTATGGAGTTCCATAGCTTGAGTCAATCGAGCTCTACTTTTGCTATAAAATGTTTCCTGGCATATTGTTTACATGTTATTCAATTTTGCCAAGGTTGTTGTAGTTGATCCGTGTATGCTATGATGTTGTTCTTGCCATGTATAGCTTCTATGCCATGTCTTCTTGATGGATGTATGTTTATTTTATCATGTAATGCTCTGTAGTGAGCGCATCGAGCTCGTGAAGATGCCTTCTTAATTCTGTCAATGTCATGCCCTGTTTGCTGAATCTGTTAACGAAACTTGCTATATTGACATGGGTGTTATTGTATTTTCTGATCCATTTTGGCTTATGGTCAGTAAGGGACTTTTGTTCTATGCTTTGATTAGATTCATGCCATGCCTTGTTTTGCTATTATAAATTCCTGTAGCATATTGCTTGCTTGCTCTGAACATTGCTTCCTGATGCTGATTCTGCCATGTTCAGTATTTTCACTAAGTTTGTGAAGCTGATATGTTTTGCACTTTTTCCATGCTTGTTTGGACCTGTTATGGTGTGATTTAGCCGTAGCTCAGTGTTCATCTTTTGTCAAGCATCTTGAGTAGATGACTGCCATATGCTTTGCTGGTACGTTTGGGTGCAGTAGCTTAATTTCTTGTTGCTTGCTAAGTGGCATCATGCCGTTAATGGCAGATTTGTGTCATTCTTGTTCTGCTTGTCATTTGCAAACCGTGCATCCGATTCCGGTGATCTTTATATCGATTTCAACCGAAATCATATCACCTTTCCAGCGGCATACTTGGTTTGCCAAGTTGATGCCTGGTTCATCATTTTCCTTCCGGAACACGCATACGCATTGCATATCACATCTCGCATATCATGCCATGTATTGCATCATGTTGCTTGTGCATTGAACCGTGATTTATTGTGGTTCCTTTGTTTGTGTTCTTGCTTTGGGTAGAGCCGGGAGACGAGTACGTGAACGAGGAACCTGTTGAGAATGCTTATGAGGATCAAGCTTCCGACAACTCTGAGAACTTTGCAGGCAAGATGACCATACCCTCGAAATCACTTCTATCTTTGCTTGCTAGATGCTCGCTCTTTTGCTATGCCTATGCTACGATGCCTATCACTTGCTTATCATGCCTCCCATATTGCCATGTCAAGCCCCTAACCATCCTTTCCTAGCAAACCGTTGTTTGGCTATGTTACCGCTTTGCTCAGCCCCTCTTATAGCGTTGCTAGTTGTAGGTGAAGATGAAGTTTGTTCCTTGTTGGAACATGGAGATGTTGTTCCTTGTTGGAACATGGAGATGTTGTTCCTTGTTGGAACATGTTTACTTGTTGGGGATATCACAATATATCTGCTATATTTAATGCATCTATATACCTGGTAAAGGGTGGAAGACTCGGCCTTATGCCTGGTGTTTTGTTCCACTCTTGCTGCCCTAGTTTCCGTCATACCGGTGTTATGTTCCTTGATTTTGTGTTCCTTATACGGTTGGGTGATTAATGGGACCCCCTTGACAGTTCGCTTTGAATAAGACTCCTCTAGCAAGGCCCAACTTTGGTTTTACCATTTGCCACCTAAGCCTTTTTCCCCCGGGTTTTCGCGAGCCCGAGGGTCATCTTTATTTTAACCCCGGACCGGTGCTCCTTGAGTGTTGGCCCGAACTGAGCTACTGGGGGCCACCACGGGAAACTCGAGGCTTGGTTTTACTCGTAGCTAGTCTCATCCGGATGTGCGAGAGCGAGATATGTGCAGCTCCTATCGGGATTTGTCGCACAATCGGGCGGCTTTGCTGGTCTTGTTTTATTCTTTGTCGAAATGTCTTGTAGTCCGGGATTCCGAGACTGATCGGGTCTTCGGTAGAAGGAATATCCTTCGTTGACCGTGAGAGCTTATAATGGGCTAAGTTGGGACACCCTGCAGGTATTATCTTTCAAAGCCGTGCTGCGGTTATGAGGCAGATGGGAATTTGTTAATGTCCGCTTGTAGAAAACCCAAAGTTGACCTTAATTAATACACATCAACCGCGTGTGTAACCGTGATGGTCTCTTCTCGGCGGAGTCCGGGAAGTGAACACGGTGTTGGAGTTATGTTTGACGTAAGTAGTTCAGGATCACTTCTTGATCGCTACTAGCTTCACGACCGTGCCTTGCTCCTCTTCTCGCTCTCTTTTGCGAATGTAGCCACCATATATGCTAGTCGCTTGCTGCAGCTCCACCTCACAACTTTTGCGAATGTAGCCACCATTTATGTATTGTGTGAAGTGGCGACTGTAAGCCAACTATGTATCTCTTTCCCTTATGTATTACATGGGTTGTGTGAAGATTACCTCACTTGCGACATTGCTTTCAATGCGGTTATGCCTCTAAGTCGTGCTTCGACACGTGGGAGATATAGCCGCATCGAGGGCGTTACATCTATGGCTAGGAAACTCAATCATCTTTGATCAACGAGCTAGTCAAGTAGAGGCATACTAGTGACACTATGTTTGTCTATGTATTAACACATGTATTATGTTTTTGGTTAATACAGTTCTAGCATGAATAATAAACATTTATCATGACATGAGGAAATAAATAATAACTTTATTATTGCCTATAGGGCATATTTCCTTCAGTCACTCCTGAGAAGGGCTTGGTAGGCTGTAGCTGATAGTATGGCACTTGGAGGTTGTCGAATGTCTCGAAAGACAGGACGTTAAATCCTGCGCCGCCGTCGATGTGACGCCCAGGTAATTAAGCTACAGAAACCCCCTCATAATGATGCCACATCACCTCGGTTATTATTGTTAAAGTCGCGTTTATTAGGAACCGATTCAAATTCAAATTCAAAATCAAGGCAAACAACAAAAGTTTTCAAATGTTAAAACTAAAATGTTCGGGTTGTGACAAATGTTGCATAGGTAGTTATGGTGAAGAACCCATATTTAAATAAAATGTTTAAACGCACTCTAGTAAATAAAACCGTGGCTAAAACAAATATTTAAATGATTTTACAATATCAAACAAATGCAGACTAACTTATTTGCCTATCAAACTAAAGGTGATAGTAGCCTAAATTATAATAGGATTTTTAGATGCAATTCTTGTATTTTAAAACTAGCTTTGTTTTGAAATGAAACTAAACAGAAAAGAAAATAAGTAAAGAAAAGAAAACACAAAAAAACAGAAAACAAAATAACAAAAAAATATATAGAAAAGAACCCCCCGGGCTTCAGCCCAGCAGGCCACAGGCCCAGCCGGCCGACCTCCCACCCCACTTAACCCCCACACCCCCGAAACCCTAACCCCCATGTCGGTGTCAAAATCGGCGGATCTCGGGTAGGGGGTCTCAAATTGTGCATCTAAGGCGGATGGTAACAGGAGGCGGGGGACACGATGTTTACCCAGGTTCGGGCCCTCTCGATGGAGGTAATACCCTACTTCCTACTTGATTGATCTTGATGATATGAGTATTACAAGAGTTGATCTACCACGAGATCGTAGAGGCTAAACCCTAGAAGCTAGCCTATGGTATGATTGTTGTTGTCATACGGACAAAACCCTCCAGTTTATATAGACACCGGAAGGGGCTAGGGTTACACAGAGTCGGTTACAAGGGAGGAGATCTACATATCCGTATTGCCAAGCTTGCCTTCCACGCCAAGGAGAGTCCCATCCGAACATGGGTCGAAGTCTTCAATCTTGTATCTTCATAGTACAATAGTCCGGCTAAAGTATATAGTCCGGCTGTCCGAGGACCCCTTAATCTAGGACTCCCTCAGTAGCCCCTGAACCAGGCTTCAATGCCGATGAGTCCGGGGCGCAGATTGTCTTCGGCATTGCAAGGCGGGTTCCTTCTCCGAATATTCCATAGAAGATTTTGAACACAAGGATAGTGACCGGCTCTGCAAAACAAATTCCACATACCACAGTAGAGAGAATAATATTTCCACAAATCTAATCTGCTGACAGCTTTTCTTAACGTGACGTTCTGCCGTGGTCTGGTCATGACAAATCGTTTTTCTGAGCCTGCCACTATACGTGTCGCGAGGCGGTTTTGTTGGCACGTCTTGTCGAAGCAGAGATCGTGTCCCTCTTTTCACGGGATTCTCATCAATACGGGCGTGGGTAACCCAATTGTACTCGCTGGCACGACTCCTCGATTTTAGGCATGTTCCAGACGGTGTGCGGAGGGCGCTTGATATTTACCCTCTTTATAAAGGGGTCAAGGCATGTCCTTTTCTTTTTTGTGCTCGATCTTTCCATCCTCCCACCTCGAATTCCAGCACCCAAGGCGGAGGCCAAGCGCTTCGGACCTTCAATCATGTCCGGATCCAACCTTCAAGGCCGGTGGGTGGCCTCCTCCGTCATAGAGGAGGACATTAAGAAGCTAAGAGATGCCAGGTATCTGACCGCCGAATCTCGCACAGGCTGCCTGCTCAAGGGCAGGTCATCCCCACTCCCGAACCTAACGAGAGTGTTGTATTTGTTTCCCACTTCCTCCGAGGGCTAGGCTTTAGTCTTGACCCCTTTGTTAGAGGGCTTATGTTCTATTACGGGCTCGATTTCCATGATCTGGCTCCGGATTCCATCCTTCACATCTCGTTGTTTATCGTCGTGTGTGAGGCCTTCCTCCGCATCGCCCCACACTTCGGCTTATGGCTCAAGACCTTCAATGTGAAGCCAAAGTTGATCAATGGGCGACACACAGAGTGCGGAGGCGCCATAATAAGCTAAGGCATCGATGCTCCATGGCCAAAGGGATCCTTCCCCGAGATGTCCAACTTATGGCAGCGGGAGTGGTTTTACATCACGGCTCCCTGAAGTACTAAGTGGGTAGATGCCCCTGCCTTCCGTTCGGGCCCCCCGCCACAACTGGCGTCATGGGTCAACAAGGGGCTAGAGTGGGGGCCGGCTAATGACGTGCCGACATTGCATAGTCGCATCCGGGATCTCCTCAAGAGAGATGTCAGCCTTATCAAGGTAATGCAAGTCATGCTAGTTCGTCGGGTCCTGCCATGCCAAAGCCGATCTCTCCGTATGTGGGAGTTCAACCCGGAAGGACCGTGAACCATTCAGCAATTCTTCGGCGTGACGCTCGAAGAGATGTACAGATTGTTCTTCGGATCATGAATAAAGTGTCCGGACACCATCGAGGATGCGGGCCTAAACTGCAATCGTCCAGACACCCAAGTAAGTAATTCTTCGGCCGAACATGTTGTCTCTTTATTTATCACCACATCATTCTGAAAATTTGGTCTTTGACCGGGACTGGATAAAAAAGGCGAAGATGATCGGTGTTGGCCCCCTTCGAAGGCTCACGGATCTGTACTAGCCATGATGCTTGAGCTCGCGCCTTATCAAGCGCCATCGGGGAAGATAAAGGAGGAATAAATAAGCGGCGGGCCTCACTCATTATTCATTCAAACCGGGGAATTAGTGCCTCCAGAAGGAGGATAACCGGGAGAAGAATCTAAAATTCCGTCTCCCAAGGAAGGAAGAGGCATCTCGAAGACTTGGAAACAATGGTTTCCAAGCGAGGGAGAAACCTTTGTCAGGGGGCCCTACACCGGAGGGCATCCTTACCGCACAGTGCCCACAAGGGGACCAGCCCTCCACCGAGCTATAAGTAAACAAAAGTACTTTATAGTAAATATGCCTTAGTTTATTTCCGAGGGCAATAACCAAGACATATGGCTTGTAGTTCGGATCGTAGCCCTTCTCGACAGATTTCATCTTCGGGGGATCTTCTTCCGGAGATGATGGAGAGCGAAACGCCTCCCATGCCTCCCGCCTCATGAGGCGGACGACCCAGCAGGTGTAAATCACGAAGATTTCTCTGATCCACCAAGGCCGAAGGTAACCCTTGGCCTCCCAAAATCGGAGTATTCGGCTCCTAAGAACAGCAGAAAGAGTGCAGGAACTATGCGGTGCACGACCAGATGCACTGATGAATCTTCTGGAGCAAGCGGCTATATCAGAGGCGCATCGTACATTAATGGGTACGGTGGTTGAGAGGATTTCATCCGCCGAAAGCAGGTTGCATGAAGCTTTTATGAGCCTGCTGAGACGCTTTGAGGTACGTAAAGTAATATGTATATTTTTTACGGTACCGCATACGCTAGGTGTGCCCTATGCAGATAGTAGCCCCTGAGACTCTGGTTGCCGTCGAAAAAGGCGGCAAACAGAGGATCATAGTCCTAGGTAATGATCATGCCTCTTTCATGTGCAGGCGACTGAGTGTCCGGTGGCTAGCCGGACTTGTGAGTTTGCCAAACTGAAGCGGCGACTTGATGTGGCGGATGTCGACATCGTGCTTGTAATCAGGCGGCTTGACGAGGCACAGGGTATGTATTCTCCGGTGGTCAACATATATTAAGAGGAGCATGATGCTAGTATCTATAATATGATGTGACTGCAGATGGGGCTATCGCCGTGGAGACCCTTCGGGCGAAACTTGCCCAAGCCAAGGAACAAGCCAGGAGGAGTGATGCGGCCTCCCTAAAGGCGGTTGAAGAGTTAAGAGCCGAACAGGCTGCGCACTGCCAGAGCAAAGAGGAAATGGCCAAGATGGTTGCTGATTTGAAAGATGTCGCCGACCGTTATGAGCTTCTTGAAAGGGAAAGTCAAACGAAGACGGCAGACCTGGAGAAAGCCATGGTAGAAGCCAAGGAAACCCGCTCTAAAATCAGAGCGGCGAAGGAGGAGCTACGTCAAGCCGGAGATATCACGGCTGGGAAGCCCTTTGTTCTTGACGAAGTTGAAGAATCTAAGTATGCCCCTCGGATCAATTATGGAGTTCTGAATGACGTACTTGGATTTGGCAAGCGAGTCTTGCTGATGCGACCAAGTTTTTGAAGATCAAAAAGATCACGAAGTGGAAAAGTTGTTCGTCGCAGATTCGATTGCTCAGCCAGCGTCCGCTGCTGTTAAGTGAGCAAATAGCCGAGTGGGCCGAGCTCCATAGGTTGTCCGGACTTGCCATGAGTTCTGCCGTGGATCGTCTTTGGACGGAAGGACCAAGGCCGAATAGTTATTTTGGTCTAGCGCAACGATTCCTTGGTGTTGTGCCGCATATCGACGCTATAAAGAGGTCGGCATGCATAGAGGGTGCACGAATGGCTCTTGCCTGTGTCAAGACATACTAGGCAGGGATGGAAGCCACCGCTATCGCAACCCAGAATCCGGCCATAGGCCAGGTTCCGGCGGAGCACTATTTTGAAGAAGTCCTAGAAGGTGCTCGTTTAATAGAGGCTCAGTGCTCGAAGAGTGTCATGTTCGAGTGACATGTATCCCGATTGTAAAAACAATGCTATTTGAATTATAAAGGCTGTGTTTATACTTTTGCCTGAAAGTATTATTATGCCTCTTGTTCAGTCGTTTATATATATAAGCTGAAAGTTTGCAGTCATCGGCTTCAGCCCCCATGCATATAATGCGGGGGTGTTTGCAAAAGCGCGTGTTCACACTTGATCCAACGTCTTGGTCCATTAAGGAGGTGGTAGCGCGGCGAATGAGGCAATCAGACTATATTGCTTTAACACTTTCACTTAACCATAGGAGTTTGGCAGTGGGGCTACTATATAGCCCCTGGTACTTCCGTGCTCATCCGAGTACGGGGTGCGTACGTACATGACCAGGAAAACCGGCCCTTCGTTAATGCGGAGGAATCCCGAAGATTCCGCTAAGTCATCGAGTGGTTGACCAGTCTCGCGCTTTATCATGACATTCAGTTTTCGGCTTTCTCTACTGAGGTGCTCGTCCAGATGAACCAGGGCACAATCGCAGTAGTTCTCCCGGTGCCACCTTAGCCGATAGAGCGGAACGTAAGGTCGCAAAACGCGGGAGCCGGGCAAACCCAACGTTTGACCAAAGACATGATTCGGAGCTGGTGCATATAAGGCCAAACTTGCAACACCGAACACTCCCTAAGGTGTTCGGTCTTTAAAACATGTATCGGGCTGAGTAACGCCCTTGATAAAGGACCCTAAATTTCCAGGTACGTGCATTAGTCGGACGTGGAGAAATGCCAACAACGCCATCATCCCTCACGGTTGTGTTAGGTATCCGGGGGGTGTCAAGCAACAAGAGACAGCAAGAAAGGTTTACACAGGGTCTTAATCTAAAAAGAAACCTTTGAGCGGGGCCCTGCTACACGTCTGCGCCTGTGTCTCTATTGTGTTGTATCCTGGAAGGGCGTAGCACGATTGTCATCTGTAAAAGAGAAAAACTTAGATGAAAGTCTTCGTGCGAAAAACTGATTATTCTCATTAAAAGTCAATCTAAATGTGGTAAAGCCAAACTGTAGTCCTTTTTACATGCGGGAAGCCCCTGGTACCGCCTGTGGGGGTATATCCATCAAACCAATCTCAGGTTTATCTAAGCTGTTAATGCTAGTGGTGCGCCGGACTCGTCTAGCCGTGTCCGCGGTCTTGACGACTGACCATTATTCTGGATGAAGAGGCCATTTAGTGTTCAGCTGCTAAAGCCGCCACACGTTCTTCCGCACATAAGGAACGCTCAGTGTTTCCGCTAACTTTGATGATGCCACGTGGACCGGGCATCTTAAGCTTAAGAGAAGCATAATGCGGTACTGCATTAAAAGGAGCGAAGGCTGTTTTTCCGAGTAGTGCTTCATAGCCGCTGGGGAATGGAACGATGTCGAAGGTTAACTTTTCACTTCGGAAGTTGTTGGGAGAACCGAATACAATATCTAGTACAATAGAGCCCGTACAGCGGGTCTCTGGGCCTGGTATTACTCCTTTGAAGGTAGTATTGCTTTGGCTGATTCTTGTCGGGTCTATCCCCATTTTGCAGACTGTGTCCTGATATGTCAGATTAAGACTACTGCCGCCGTCCATGAGGACTTGGGTGAGATGGTATCCATCGATTATTGGGTCTAGCACCAAGGCAGCCAATCCTCCGTGCGGGATACTAGTCGGGTGATCCCTGCGATCAAAAGTGATCGGGCAGGCCGACCAAGGGTTGAACTTAGGGGTGACGGGCTCTATGGCGCATATGTCTCGGAGTGCATGTTTGCTCCTTCTTTTTGTTACATGAATCATGTTCACTGTTTTGACCTCTGGTGCGATTTTTTTCTGTCCCCCAGTGTTTTGCTGGCGAGGCTCATCCTCGTATTCACTTGGTGTCTCCCTCCCCTTGTGTTCGGCGTTTAGCTTGCCGGCCTGCTTGAAGACCCAGCAATCTCTGTGGGTGTGATTAGCAGGTTTATCGGAGGTGCCATGAATCTTACATAACTTGTCTAGAATCTTGTTTAGGCTGGACGGTCCATCTATGCTGCCTTTAAAAGGCTTTTTCCGTTGACCGGGTCGAGAGCCCCTAAATCCGGCATTTACTGCCGTGTTGTCTGGGCTGTCTTCATTATTTCGACGCTTGCTTTTACTGCGTCGTGGTTTTCCATTGCCATCCCTGACTTCAGATGTGCCTGGGTCGCTGGTGCTACTACGGGACAGCCAGCTATCTTCGCCTGCACAAAAGCGGGTCATAAGGCTTGTTAGGGCTGCCATTGTCCTCGGTTTTTCTTGGCAGAGGTGTCTAGCGAGCCATTCGTCTCGGACGCTGTGTTTGAAAGCTGGTAAGGCTTCGGCGTCAGGGCAGTCGACGATTTGATTCTTCTTAGTGAGAAATCTGTTCCAAAGCTTTCGAGATGACTCTCCGGGAAGTTGAATTGTATGACTTAAATCGTCTGCATCCGGAGGTTGGACATAGGTGCCTTGAAAGTTAGCCCTAAAAGCATCCTCAAGCTCCTCCCAACTTCCAATTGAATTTTCGGGGAGGCTCTTCAGCCAGTGCCGAGATGGTCCTTTCAGCTTGAGGGGCAAGGATTTGATGGCGTGGAGGTCATCTCCGCGAGCCATATGGATATGGAGGATGAAGTCCTGAATTCAGACCCCAGGGTCTGTCGTTCCGTCATACGCCTCTATGTTCACGGGTTTGAATCCCTCTGGAAATTCATGATCCAGCACCTCATCGGTGAAACATAGGGGGTGCGCGGCACCCCTGTATTTGGATGTGTCATGGCGTTCTGACGGTTGTAGTGTTCGGTTTTGATTCTGTGCTGGAGCGCGCTTCCTAGATCCATAGATGGATCTGGTCACGCCGGCTTTTTGATGCAAGTCCTCGCGTGGATCGTGTGCTGACTTATGTGCGGCTTCATTAGCCGCCCTATCGCGGCCACGAGGTGGTCGATCCGACCGGTCGGCCGTTTTATTTTTTGGTTATTTAGGCTCTAAGGCCTCATCATCGAATTCTGGCAACAACTTGCGCTTTGGATAGCTCTTTGTGTGGCGACTGCCACCATACTTTTCTTCAGTGTCGAGCACTTTGTTCCATCTACTGTTGAGTGTATTCTGCGCGGCCTTAAGCCTTTGCTTCTGCTTCTTCAGACTCCTCACGGTGGAAATAAGCCTTGTATGGAGGTTCTCTTGTTCCAATCTCCGGGATGATGTGTGCATCATCGTCCAGACTATTTTCCTCTCCAGAGAGAGGTTTATGAGCTTTATCCTCGACGTTGCCGTGATCGGACAGCGGCTCCGTACTATGTTCGCCGACCGCTGGTTCATCCTGCTCTGTCGCTGGGTCCGTGTGGTCGTTGTTTCCTCTGGAGTCGACCGGGGCATTATTTTTTCTTGCGCTGTTATCGCTGTTTTTGCCGAGGCGGGATTTGGAGCGGCGCCTACGCCGTCGTTTTGGCTGCTTCTCGAGGAAACTATCCCTCGCTGCATCCTTCCATTCCTCGTCATTGTTTTCTTTGGGTGTATCCACCATATATATATATATATATATATAGCGTGTGATGAAGTGGCTATCCAGCGTCCTGTGGGCTGTGGTTCCTGTTCTTCTCCTGCATCGTTGTCCCTACCGTCGATGTCTTCGGAGTCGAAATCGAGCATGTCGGTTAAGTCATCGACAGTGGCTATTAAGTGGGTGGTGGGTGGGTAACGAATTTCTTCGTCGTCCGCCTCCCACTCGAGCCAGATATAGTTCGGCCAAGGACCTCCTGACAAGGAGAGAGACCTTAATGAATTTAGGACATCACCAGAAGGCGAGTGCTAAAAGATATCCGTGGAGGAAAACTCCATGATCGGTGCCTAATCGGATTCGATAGGCACGGACACAGGCGGTTCCGAGCCCGTGGCCGGGGACAAATCCAAGTGTCCGGCAACACGGGTCTCATAGGAAGTGAAGTCAGCGTTCGTCTCTATCGCCGCTGCGTGCGCGGCCTCCGTGGCGGGGTCTATCCACCCGTCCTCGGACGGCGCGATCTGCTCCGGATTGAGGGCTGAAGTAGTTGTAGGTGTGATCTCCCGAACACTATCCGACGACAGAGCTAAGTCTTGCTTGTCATGGCTGTGCGGCCCGCCTGACAAGGGCTCGAATCCGTCGAAGATCAAGTCTCCGCGGAAGTCGGCAGTATAGTTCAAGTTTCCAGACCTAACCTCATGGCCAGGGCATAGCTCTCGACCTGCTCCAGATGGCCAAGCGAGTTGGCCCTTGATCTGAAGCCGCCAAATCTGAAGATCATGCAGGAGGAAATCCTGCCTGGATCGCATCATTGTCGATGATCAAAGGAGCCACCAAGCCTTTATCGCGACGACATAGTGGAACTCTCAATGAAAGCACCAATCTCGGTGTCAAAACCGGCATATCTCGGGTAGGGGTTCCCGAGCTGTGCGTCTAAGGCGGATGGTAACAGGAGGCGGGGGACACGATGTTTACCCAGGTTCGGTCCCTCTCGATGGAGGTAATACCCTACTTCCTGCTTGATTGATCTTGATGATATGAGTATTACAAGAGTTGATCTACCACGAGATCGTAGAGGCTAAACCCTAGAAGCTAGCCTATGGTATGATTGTTGTTGTCCTGCGGACTAAACCCTCCAGTTTATATAGACACAGGAGGGCTAGGGTTACGAGTCGGTTACAAGGGAGGAGATCTACATATCCGTATTGCCAAGCTTGCCTTCCACGCCAAGGAGAGTCCCATCCGGACACGGGACGAAGGCTTCAATCTTGTATCTTCATAGTCCAACAATCCGGCTAAAGTATATAGTCCGGCTGTCCGAGGACCCCCTATTCCAGGACTCCCTCACCCCACGCACCCACTTTCCCCCCACTTGTCCCACGGATCGGGGCTCGCAGCGCCAACCGCCGCCCCGCGCTAGGACGCCGCCGCCCGGAGCCCAAGCCACCTCACCGTCCTACCTCCTCCTCCTCGCCAGACTGCACATCGTCACCGCGTCGCCGTCGTCTCCGTCTCCTCCCCGCGCCCCACTGCCCCAGACCCTACGACCCCGCCGTGAGCACCGCTCCTTCTCCTCTACCCGCTTTGCCGCACGCGTTCGGCCGCCCGCACCGCTGGCCTCCCGCATGCCATCGCCGCTTCGCCGCCGTTGCCTCGTCGGCGCGTGTCGCGCCATCCAGCGCCGCAGCGTGGCCGCTCTGCTTCCCCTCGGCGGCCGTCGCCGTGGCGTTTCGCCCGCTCGGCGCGCCCGTGCCGCCCCAGCCCTTCGCGTGCTGCCCCGCGCCAAGATAGCCACTCACCGCCCACCGCACCATCCGTCACCCCTCGCCGCCGCCCGCCTCGCGCGCAGCGACGCAGACTTCGCCCCCCGCCACGCGCTTCCTTCCCGCTGCTCGCCTCGGGCTCAGGCTTTGGACACCTCCCTGATCGCCGCCCGGCTCCCTCCGCCCTTGGCGCTTGCTCGGCCAGCCATGCCCGGGGTTGCGCGCCCGCTCCCACCGTTGCCACGGCTCGCCCCACCGCGCCTCGCATGGCGCCAGCGCATCCCTCGCCCGTGGCCTCGGGCATGGGCATGCCCGTGTGTGCGCTTGCCGTAACCCCAGCGCCCGCTAAGGCCCCTGGCCCAATGACAGTCGGGGCACACGCCCAGAACGGTTTTAAAAAAGAGGATTTTTTTAATAATAATAATATAATAATAATTAATTAATTAATTAAAGAATTAATTAACTTAATTAATTCTGTATTAGTTTAACCTAATCATTTTAGTTAACTAATTAAGCCTAACTAATTAACCTAAACCCTGATTAACCTAAGCGATTATTTGACGGTGGGTCCCCTTGGACCCACACGTCGGTTGACCGATCAACACCTCACGGTCACTGGCGACGTCAGCATGCACTGTTCTGGATAATGTTGAATTAAACTAATTAAATAAATTCTAAAAATGATTTAAAACTTAAGAAAATCATATAAAATAAATTGTAGCTCAGATGAAAATACTTTCTACATGAAAGTTGCTCAGAACGACGAGACGAATCCGGATACACAACCTGTTCGTCCCCACACATCTCTAACATATCGAACACGCAACTTTCCCCCTCCGGTTCATCTATCCAGAAACGCGAAACACCAGGAATACTTTCCCAGATGTATCCCCCTTCGCCGGTATCACCTACTACCGCGATTGGGCACCCCTAGCAATGCTCATTGTCATGTCATGCATCGTCATGCATATGTTTGCATTATATTTATTGTTTCTTCCCCCTCTTCTCTCGCTAGACTCCGAGACTGACGCCGCTGCTACCCAGTACGACTACATTGTTGACGACCCCTCCTTCTTGCAAGAGCAACCAGGCAAGCCCCCCGCCCCCTTGATCACTAGATATCGCCTATTCTAGTCTCTCCTGCTTGCATTAGAGTAGTGTAGCATGTTACTGTTTTCTGTTAATCCTATTCTAATGCATAGCCTATCCTTGCTACTACTGTTGTTACCTTTACCTGCAATCCTACATGCTTAGTATAGGATGCTAGTATTCCATCTGTGGCCCTACATTCTTGTCCGTCTGCCTTGCTATACTATCGGGCCGTGATCACTCGGGAGGTGATCATGGGTATATACTTATATACTTTACATGATACCTATGGTGACTAAAGTCAGGTCGACTCGTGGAGTACCCGCGAGTGGATCTTTGTGGCGGAGCGACAGGGCAGGTTGAGACTACCTAGGAGAGAGGTGGGCCTGGCCCTGGTCGGAGTTCGCGGTTACTTCAAAATAACACGCTTAACGAGAACTTGGTATTTGATCTGCATCTGGCCACTGGCCTATACGACTAACCAACTACGCGGGAACGGTTATGGGCACTTGGCGTTGTGGTATCAGCGAAAGCCGTGGCGTCGGCGGGCGTCGCGCCGGATTGGACCGAACGCCTACTCTTGTATAAGGGAGGCTAGGTCTGCTACGTCGCGTCACATAGCGTGCGGTGTGTGCAATGAGCAATGCGCCCAGACCCCTGCGCGCATAGGATTTAGACCGGCGTGCTGACCTCTCTGTTGTGCCTAGGTAGGGCTGCGACGTGTTGATCTTCCGAGGCTGGGCATGACCCAGGAAAGTGTGTTAGGCCAAATTGGATCGAGCGTGTTGGGTAATGTGGTGCACCCCTGCAGGGAAGTTTATCTATTCGAATAGCCGTGTCCCTCGGTAAAAGGATGACCCTGAGTTGTACCTTGACCTTATGACAACTAGAACTGGATACTTAATAAAACACACCCTTCCAAGTGCCATATATAACCCAGTGATCACTCTCTCACAGGGCTACGAGGAGGGGTTCGCCGGGTAGGATTATGCTATGCGGTGATACTTGATGAACTTACCATCTGCTCTCTTCTACATGCTGCAAGATGGAGGCTGCCATAAGCGTAGTCTCCAACAGGACTAGCTATCCCCCTCTTATTCTGGCATTCTGCAGTTCAGTCCATCGATATTGCTCCTATACACAGATACCCATGCATATGTAGTGTAGATCCTTGCTTGCAAGTACTTTGGATGAGTACTCACTGTTGCTTTTCTCCCTCTTTTCCCCTTTCTATACTTGGTTGTCGCAACCAGATGATATGACATGGAGTTTGACTTTGAGGAGTAGTTAGGAGGTCACAGGCAGGAGGCCTTGCCTTTTCGATCGTTGCTACTTTTGTGCTAGCCTTCTTAAGGCAATCTTGTTTAACTTATGTCTGTACTCACATAATATTGCTTCCGCTGACTCGTCTATGATCGAGCACTTGTATTCGAGCCCTCGAGGCCCATGGCTTGTATTATGATGCTTGTATGAGTTATTTATGTTTTTAGAGTTGTGTTGATATCTTCCCGTGAGTCCCTGATCTTGATCGTACATGTTTGCGTGCATGATTAGTGTACGATTGAATCGGGGGCGTCATAAGTTGGTATCAAAGCCGACTGCCTGTAGGAAACCCCCTTTCCAACTCCTTGGCCGAAGTTGAGTCTATCCTGAGAAAAATGTTTTACTAAGTTGGCTATGTGGCTTACGGGCCCATGTCGCCATTGGGTGGTATTAGTATCTTTTATTCCTCGTCTATACTATGGGACTCTGATCTCTCTTCTCATAACTTTAGGTTCACAAAAACACTTTCTCCCGGAGAGCCCCTTCAGTCCAGATGATTGCCGGCTGCACCAGAAGATTTCGAAGTTACTCTTCGATACTCTTTTGAGACTTTGTGGCCGTTGCTTTTGCAATTCCCTACCACCGAAATAACCCTATGGATAAATACATACACTTGTCGTTCTTACTTTTATTCCCAGTTGGTCTTGTTATTACAAGATACCCTGAAATCCTCTCTATTGTTCCGAGAATATTTTGTGCCTACTGCCTTGCAGTTCCTTGCCACCTGGATACCCGTACGGATAATTTGTCGCCCTTATCGAGTATCCGCTCCTCCCCAGTTGTTCATGTGTTTCACAATGGTCTTCGAAATACTATTCGATCCTCCAAAAATCCTTAGTAGCTTATTGCTCTGCAATACTTGTCTGCTTGCATTATGGATGCTTTCCATATGCCTGGCAATATCGTTAGTATCCTTAGGCACCGTCATTTTGATCCTATTGATTCAAGATGAGTGTGAATGCACGCAATCATCAGTTGATCCTTTTAAATCATCTTTCCGGCTCAATCGTCATTTTTAACATGAGCTTGTTCTCGACCAATCTATTTGTCGTCAATTGTACCCTTAGGTCCATCGAACTTATCCACCCTTGACCAGAGCGTCCTCTTCTGATCCTTCAATTTGGAAATCATAATTCCTTTGATATCTAAGCGTCAAATCATTCAGATGTTCTATAATATGATGCCCTTGCATTCTTTCTTGAACTGGTTGTGTGCCGATGCTCACATCAGCTCCGCTATCGACTGTCAGATCCTTTGTTGGATTATTATTCGACAATGTCTTTCATATTTAATCGCCATATGAATTCTTCCCTGATACATAATGCCATTAGTAAATCCTATTCTCTGATTTGGCCAACCATGCTTTGCTTTCGCGCTAATGATATTTACTCTTGAAGCTTGTAGTGTATGTTCTAAGAGGCCCTGATGGGTTGAACCTACGCCTTTTCTAATCTGTGTGAACCCGGAAACTACTATGGGTCATACTCTACTGTTGTTATGTCAGATAAAATTTCAACACTACAACTTCGTCGAAGGCGAGAAGTGAATGAAAGGTTATGCATTAGAGAAGTGGGAGTCGACCTTGAACTTTGTGTTCATGCCCATGGACACTGTCGGTGTACTAGAGTAGGGGTACCCTAGTATCCCGAACTTCGTGCGCAGGCGATTCTGACACCCGTGGCAAGGATCGCCTAGTGACCGCCAAGGTCCTCAGCAGCTCCGCCGGAGCCATTCAAGAATAAAGTATCAAGGCCCGGCAAGAGGAGCTTGCGGGAAGGCCCTCAAGGCACGAAGGAAACAAGACCACAGCAGAGGAGCTTGCCGGGAAGGCTCGATGGCGACAAGCTTCCGAGTGCGACAAGGTTCAAGCTGCGGCAAAGCGCTTGCGCAGCGAAACTTCTCTTCATCTCCGCTCCGGCTCATCCGCCAGCGTGTCGCCGTGGGGCTATTCACAAACGCAGCGTGTCAAAGGCTGTGCAGCCGGCGAGGGAGCAGCGATAAGCGGCGGCAGACGGGCTTACCATCGTGGCAAGCGGTGGTGCGCCAGCGGTCCCTGTTGCCTTTGTTTAGGCGGCGAGGGCGGGCATTATTGATCTTGTCCCTTGCCGTCGAGTTAGGTATAATGCTTCGTACCTTTGTACCGGTCGGTGTACCAACTACTGTTTTTCCATTTGTACCCTCATCTGCGTTGCCACCTGTGGTGAACCCTTGAACCTATAAAAGGAGGCCCGTGTGCAACGTAGAAAGGGTTCAGTTCATTCGACCCATTCGAGACCAGACTCACTCAGACTAGGTTTTGTAGCTCTCATTCCTCCCTAGCAAAAACACAATACAATCAACCAAGCAGCAGTAGGAGTGTTATCTCTCCGGAGAGCTCTGAAGCTGGGTAAAACTGCTCGTGTGCATCGCCTCGATCCGCTCTTCGTGCAATCTCCGCCCCCCATCGAACCACAAGGGACTCGGTCCGCCAGGTCCCATAGGTGTTCGTGGGTCACGATCAGCTTCCCCGACATCTTTGGCGCGCCAGGTAGAGGGCGTCGAGGCTGTGTGAACCCGATCCGGCGTTCACACGAGCAACTTCTTCATCATCTTCGTCAACATGCCACCGAAGAAGAAGGCTTTGGCGGCAGCAGAGCCGTCCGCGTCAAACCCACCACCACCGGAGCTGACGAGTGGTGGGGAAGACGCTGGCGGAGGAACGGGCGTCGTCGAGGGAGCCCGCGACGCCGCCAGGTCCAAGGACAAGGCGGCGCAGGCTTCGGCGTCCGAATGCGTACCGCGTCCATCCCAAGAGGCGCGGGACCGACAGCGTCATGGTGCTCGTAGCGCCATACGTTCGATGGATCAAGGCCAAGCTGGAGGCTTTGTCCGCAAGAGCTCTGATGCCCACTCCGGCAAGCGCACCTCTTCGGAGTGCTGCGCTACCGTCGAGGACGCACCATCGAGCTCCACCGGCAAGTGCAAGAAGATGATGGCAGCTCCGCCGAAGACTAAGAAGGTGCCCGCCAAGGAGGACGGCACTGGTGGTACCTTCACCATCAGTGCCACGCTTGACCCTAAATAGGAAAGCACGCTCGTTGCTTTCCTGCGGGCGAATGTCGATGTGTTTGCATGGCAACCGTCGACATACCGGTGTTCCCGGAAAGTAATTGAGCACCACTTAGCTGTCTGTCCTCATCGCGGCCCGTCAAGCAAAAAGTCGAGGAAGCGCACGGTGGGCGCCAAGAATTCATAGCGAAGAGATCAAGCTGGAAGCAGCAGGCCTTGTCGAGGTGCTCCATCCCACGTGGTTGGCCAATCCGGTGGTTATGCGCAAGGAAAATGGGAAATGGAGACTTTTATTGACTTCACGGGCGTTAATAAATCTTGTCCCAAAGACCCATTTCCTTGCCACGATATCGACCAGATTGTTGACTCCACGGTGGATGTGATTTGCTTTCATTTCTTGATGCATATTCAGGATATCATCAGATCTTCATGGCGAAGAAGATGAAGAAAACGCATTCATTACACCATGTGGCACATCTTTGTTTCATACGGATGCCTTTCGGTTTGAAGAATGCTGGTTCAACATTTGCAAGAGTAGTCCATGGCGCTTTTGAGCCATAAATGCACAAAATGTAGAAGCCTACATGGATGACATAGTGGTCAAGAGCAAGGACAAAGCAACTCTGGTTCAAGATTTGGATGAGACCTTTGCAAATCTGCGCAAGATCAATCTCAATCTCAACCCCGAGAAGTGCGTGTTTGGAGTTCCTTCCGGCAAGCTTCTCGGGTTCTTCGTGTCTCAGAGGGGAATTGAAGCCAACCCTGACAAGATCAAGGCCATTGAGCAGATTGAAGCACCAAAGCGCGTCAAGGATGTAAGAAGGCTTGCGGTTGCGTGGCTGCTCTCGGCAGGTTTATCTCTAGGTCTGCTGGCCGCCTGCCATTTTCAAGATTTTGAAAAAGCAGGTCCAATGAAATGGACTCGAGCGGAGGCTGCGCTGCAGGCTTAAAGAGGTACCTGTCCTCCACTCCAATACTTGTCGCACCTAAGCCACAAGAGAAGTTGCTGCTATACATAGCGGCAACCAATCAAGTGGTTAGTGCTGCGTTAGTAGCGGAAAGGGAGGCGGATGACGAGCCGGCAACCGAGGCAGATGCATCCAGCGACAAGCAGGGGGCTCCATCGACAAGCTCTGGTTCCGACAAGGACGGATCTGCGCAGGATTGCGAGAAGATTCAGAAAAGGATGGTGCAGCGCCCGGTCTACTTTGTCAGTTCCCTTCTGCAGGGGGCTAGGTCAAGGTACTCTGGTGTGCAGAAATTGCTTTTCGGCCTCCTCATGGCCTCGAGAAAGCTGCGCCATTACTTCCAAGCACATGAGATAACAGTTGTCACTCGCTTTCGCTGAAGAGGATCTTGCAAAATCCGAAGCAAGCAGGCAGGATTGTCGGTGGGCTTTGGAACTGTCAAGCTTTGGCCTCAAGTTTGAAAGCACTTCAACTATCCAAAGCGAGCATTGGCGATTCAAATTCAAATTCAAAATCAAGGCAAACAACAAAAGTTTTCAAATGTTAAAACTAAAATGTTAGGGTTGTGACAAATGTTGCATAGAGTAGTTATGGTGAAGAACCCATATTTAAATAAAATGTTTTAAGCACTCTAGTAAATAAAACCGTGGCTAAAACAAATATTTAAATGATTTTACAATATCAAACAAATGCAGACTAACATTTGCCTATCAAACTAAAAGGTGATAGTAGCCTAAATTATAATAGGATTTTTAGATGCAATTCTTGTATTTTAAAACTAGCTTTGTTTTGAAATGAAACTAAGCAGAAAGAAAATAAGTAAAAACACAAAAAAAGCAGAAAAACAAAATAACAAAAAAATATATGAAAAGAACCCCGGGCTTGACCCGGCCCGAGCCACAGGCCCAAGCCGACCTCCACCCCATAACCCCACCCAAAACCTAACCCCATGTCGATTGTCAAAATCGGCGGATCTCGGGTAGGGGGTCTCAAATGCATCTAAGGCGGATGGTAGCAGGAGGCGGGGAACGATGTTTACCGAGTTGGGCCCTCTCGATGGAGGTAATACCCTACTTCCTACTTGATTGATCTTGATGATATGAGGTATTACAAAGTTGATCTACCACCGAGATCGTAGAGGCTAAACCTAGAAGCTAGCCTATGGTATGATTGTTGTTGTCATGGACAAAACCCTCCGGTTTATATAGACACGGAAGGGCTAGGGTTACGAGTCGGTTACAAGGAGGAGATCTACATATCCGTATTGCCAAGCTTGCCTTCACGCCAGGAGTCCCATCGAACATGGGTGAAGTCTTCAATCTTGTATCTTCATAGTACAATAGTCGGCTAAAGTATATATCCGGTACGTCAGGGGACCTTAATCTAGGACTCCCTGGTAGCCCACGAACCGAGCCCAATGCCGATGGTAGGGCGGATTGTCTTCGGCATTGCAAGGCGGGTTCCTTCTCGAATATTCCATAGAGATTTTGAACACAAGGATAGTGACCGGCTCTGCAAAACAAATTCCACATACCACGATAGAGAATAATATTTCCACAAATCTAATCTGGCGACAGCTTAACGTGGCGTTACTGGTAGTGCGGTCATGACAAATCGTTTTTACGAGCCTGCCACTATCGCGTCATGGCGGTTTTTGTTGCACGTCTTGTCGAAGCAGAGATCGTGTCCCTCTTTCACGATTCTCATCAATACAGGCGTGGGTAACCCAATTGCTTTTCGTTGACACTCCTCGATTTTAGGCATGTTCGAACCGGTGTGCGGAGGCGCTTGATGTTACCCTCTTTATAAAGGGTCAAGGCATATCCTTTTCTTTTTGTGCTCGATCTTTCCATCCTCCACCTCGAATTCCAGCACCCAAAGTGAGGCCAGCGCGGACCTTCAATCATGTCGGATCCAACCTTCAAGGCGGTGGGTGGCCTCCTCCGTCATAGAGGAGGACATTAAACTAAGAGATGCAGTGTCGACCGCCCGAATCTCGCGGGCTACTGCTCAAGGGCGGTCATCCCCACTCCGAACCCTAGCGAGTGTTGTATTTGTTTCCCACTTCCTCCAGGGCTAGGCTTTAGTCTTGACCCCTTTGTTAGAGGGCTTATGTTCTATTACGGGCTCGATTTCCATGATCGCTCGGATTCCATCCTTCACATCTCGTTGTTTATCGTCGTGTGTGAGGCCTTCCTCCACTTTCGCCCACTTGACATGGCTCAAGACCTTCAATGTGAAGCCAAAGTTGATCAATGGGCGACACCGAGTCTTGAGCGCCATAATAAGCTAAGGCATCGATGCTCCATGGCCAAAGGATCCTTCGAGATGTCAACTTATGGCAGCGGTGGTTTTACATCACGGCTCCACGAGATACTAAGTGGGTAGATGCCCTGCCTTCGTTGACCCCCGCCTGGCCAGCGTCATGGGTCAACAAGGGCTAGAGTGGGGGCCTAATGGCGTCTGGAGCATTGCATAATGCATCGGGATCTCCTCAAGAGAGATGTCGGCCTTATCAAGGTAATGCAAGTCATGCTAGTTAAATCGGGTCCTGCCATGCCAAAGCCGATCTCTCCGTATGTGGGAGTTCAACCGGAAGGACCGTGAACCATTCAGCAATTCTTGGCGTGGCTCGAAGAGATGTACAGGTGTTCTTGGATCATGAATAAAGTGTCAGGACACCATCGAGGATGGGCCTAAGCGCAATCGTCCGGACACCCAAGTAAGTAATTCTTGGCCCGAACATGTTGTCTCTTTATTTATCACCACATCATTACGAAAATTTGGTCTTTGACGGGACTGGATAAAAAAGAAGATGATCGGTGTTGGCCCCCTTCGAAGGCTCACGGATCTGTACTAGCCATGATGCTTGAGCTCGCGCCTTATCAAGCGCCATCGGGGAAGATAAGGGAGGAATAAATAAGCGGCGGGCCTCACTCATTATTCATTCAAACCGGAAATTAGTGCCTCCATAAGAGAGGATAACCGGGGAGAAGAATCTAAATTCCGTCTCCCAAGGAAGGAAGAGGCATCCTCGAAGACTTGGAAACAATGGTTTCCAAGCGAGGAAAACCTTTGTGGGGGCCCTACAGGAGGGCATCCTTACCGCCTGATGCCCACAAGGGGACCAGCCCTCCACCGAGCTATAAGTAAACAAAAGTACTTTATAGTAAATATGCCTTAGTTTATTTCGAGGCAATAACCAAGACATATGGCTTGTAGTTCGGATCGTAGCCCTTCTCGACAGATTTCATCTTGAGGATCTTCTTAGGAGATGATGGAGAAGCCAGCATCTCCCATGCCTCCCGCCTCATGAGGGCGACCCAAGTAATGAATCACGAAGGATTCTCTGATCCACCAAGGCGGAAGGTAACCTTGGCCTCCCAAAATCGGAGTATTCGGCTCCTAAGAACCAGCAGAAGAGTGCAGGGCTATGCGGTGCGACGGATGCTGCGATGAATCTTAGAGCAAGCGGCTATGTCGAGGCGCGTCGTACATTAATAGATGCGGTGGTTGAGAGGATTTCATCCGCAGAAAGCAGGTTGCATGAAGCTTTTATGAGCTTTCTGAGGCGGCTTTAGTGCGTAAATAATATGTATATTTTACGGTGCGCATCGCTAAAGTGTGCCCTATGGGATAGTAGCCCTGAGACTCGGTTGCTTGTCGAAAAAGAAGCAGAGGATCATAGTCTAGGTAATGATCATGCCTCTTTCATGTGCGGGCGGTGAGTGTCCGGTGGCTAGCGGACTTGTAGTTGCCAAACGAGCGGCGACTTGATATGGCGGATGCGACGCCGTGCTTAATCGAGGCTGCGGCGGGCGCGGGTATGTATTCTCCGGTGGTGACATATATTAAGAGGAGCATGATGCTAGTATCTATAATATGATGTGATTGCGGATGGGGCTATCGCCGTGGAACCCTTGAGCGAAACTTGCCCAAGCAAAGGAACAAGCCAGGAGGTGATCGGCCTCCCTAAAAAGCGGTTGAAGAGTTAAGAGCGAGCAGTGCTGCGAGCAAGAGAAATGGCCAAGATGGTTGCTGATTTGAAAGATGTCCGCGAGCCGTTATGAGCTTCTTGAAGGAAAATCAACGAAGCGGCAGACCTGGAAAAGCCATGGTAGAAGCCAAAACCGGCTCTAAAATCAGGCGGCGAAGGAGGACTTCGTCAAGCCGGAGATATCACGGCTGGGAAGCCCTTTATTCTTGACGAAGTTGAAGAATCTAAAATATGCCCCTCTGGATCAATTATGGAGTTCTGGAATGACGTACTTGGATTTGGCGAAGTCTCTTTGATCGCGACCAAGTTTTAGAAGATCAAAAGATCACGAAGTGGAAAAGTTATTCGATGCGTGATTCGATTGCTCCAGCGTCCTTCTTTAAGTGAGCAAATAACCCGAGTGGGCGAGCTCCATAGGTTGTCCGGACTTGCCATGAGTTCTGCCGTGGATCGTCTTTGAATGGAAGGACCAAGGCGAATAGTTATTTTGGTCTAAGCATAGCGATTCCTTGGTGTTGTGCCGCATATCGGCTATAAAGAGGTCGGCATGCATAGAGGGTGCCGAATGGCTCTTGCACGTGTCAAGACATACTAGGATGGAAGCCACGCTCTCGCAACCGAGTCAGGCCATAGGCGGGTTCGTGAGCACTATTTTGAAAAGTCCTAGAAGGTGCTTTCGTTTAATAGAGGCTCGGTGCTCGAAGAGTGTCATGTTAGTGACATGTATCGATTATAAAAACAATGCTATTTGAATTATAAAGGCTGTGTTTATACTTTTTGCACGAAAAGTATTATTATGCCTCTTGTTCGTCGTTTATATATATAATTTGAAAGTTTGCGTCATCGGCTTCACCCCATGCATATAATCGGGGGTGTTTACATGGCGTGTTCACACTTGATCCAACGTCTTGGTCCATTAAGGAGGTGGTAGCAGCGGCGAATGAGGCAATCGACTATATTGCTTTAACACTTTCCTTAACCATAGGAGTTTGGCGGGCAAGTCAAATACAAGATAAAGCAGCAAATTGAAGGATTACAAGTAACTGCGACAAGATCTTACTCTTCTTCCTCTTCCTCCTCGAGCTGAGAGCGGAGAAGTCAATTCGCTCCGCCTCCCGGTGCGACGAGCTGGAAAAGTAGGATCCCTCGGACGCTAGCGGGTGCGGGAGCCGTGGTCCCCAAGGCCCTGCTCCGGTTCTTTGTGGCAGTGAGGCGCTCCCGCTGCTTGAGCTTGTCGCGGTGGAGCTGCCATGGGCGAGACGGCTGTTGGCCTGTTGCCGCCCGCCACTTCCCGGTCTTTGGAGGCGCCTTCTTGGCTGGGCTGCAGGCTCCTCCCGCTGCAAGCTACTTGAAGGCGGAGGGAGGCGCCCTGCGAGTCGTTCGGCTCAGCTTCGGGCTCGGCCTGCTCCTCCGCGCCAGCAAGCTCTTCTCGGTCGGCAAGGCTTGCCGCCTCGGCTGCCTCGGCATCCTCCACAATGAACCCAAACTCACCGGCAGCAGCAGCTTCCGCCGCCTCCTCCAGCCTGGTGGGGATGCGCTGCAGCTCAGCGTCGGTGGTGTCGCGGGTGAGCCACTTCTGCTCGTCGGCGCGGATCGGCACTTCTTCTAAGCTGTCGAAGAACTGCTGCACAATGTCGTCGGCGGGCTCCTGCCAAGTTGGAACGATTCCATGGGAATCGCACAACGGCATCATCGCGCGGATGCGGTCAAGCGAAGAGTTGTTGCACAAAGGAACGAGCCCCCTCGGCAACATGAACCACTGGGCGATCTGGTCGGGCTTGAACAGCCCAAAGAAGATCGCATCCAGCTCCAAAACAGTGAAGTTCCAGTTGAGGCCCGGGCGCAGCCTCAAGATGTCCGCCACGTTTTGGAACTCCCAAGCAGGCCTCCTCCTCTCCTGCAAGGGAGCAATGCGGCGACGAAGGAAATCCGCGCCAACAGCACCAACAGTGAGTCCAGCATGCCTGAGGCGCAAGATCCGGGTCACGGCAATCTTCAACCTCGCATCCTCCGGCGCCAAGTTGCTCCAATCGTTGCCGCGCACTATGGGAGTTTGGCGCTGGGCAGTGAATGGCTGCGGGTTCTCCTCTATGATCCAACACCAATCGGCTCTCCACTCCTCCCACTTCCTACGGAGCTCTCCTTCCAGATATGCTTCTTTCTTGCCGATCCTGGAGATCCAAGCAATCCCTCCGGCAAGCGGCTCTCCTCTCTCAACGCGGGGCATGAAATAGTGGCGGAAGAGGGCTACATTTGGGTGGACTCCGACAAAGTTTTCGCAAAGGTGTGCGAAAACCGCCATGGTCAAGACGGCGTTGGGGGTGAAATCAAGGAGGCGGAGCCCGTATGTGTTCATAATGTCGCAAAAGAATTCGGAAAAGGGCGGGCAGAGCCCGCAGTAGAAGAAAAGCGCGAAGAAGGGATACCCGACAGAGACCTTCTCGGATGCGGCGGCGGAGATCACCCTCGTGCGCGGGTGCGCCCGCGTCTCCGTCGACCAGAAGACGTAGTACAACTCCCGCAGCTCCTTCGCGTCGAGCAGGGGGTCGAAGGTGGCCCGCTCCTTCCGTAGCGCCGCGAGCCGCTGCACCTCGGCCGACTTCACGCCTTTCCCCTTGTCGGCTTTCGGAGCCATGGCGGAGGTGGTGGAGGAGTCCGACGGCGTTGGTGGCGTCGGTGGCAACGGGAGGCGGGGCGTCGCTCTCTTTGGACTTGAGGAGAAGGGGGGGAGCGGCGGTGGTTTCTGATGTGACAGCAATGGCAAGGTGGGCTTCGTGCCCCTGTTTCCCCTGCTTATAAGGGGGGAGAGGGGGGCAGACGTTCCGCGTTTCCAATTAAAGAAGGCCCCCACAATCTCTCCCACGACGCCACATCCGGAGCGTGCCGTTCGTGGGGGACATGGTGGGTCCGAGGCGAATAAATGCGCTATCTAGGTTGCGCGTGCCCGTGCACTGTTTTGGGCCTGGCCCAACAGAGCTCGGCGCCGTGTATGGCCCAGGCCCGGGGGCTCCTGTCGATGTACTAGAGTAGGGGTACCCTAGTATCCCGAACTCGTGCACGGGCAGTTGCAGCACCCAGTGGCAAGGCTCGCCTAGTGACCGCCAAGGTCCTCCGCGGCTCCTTCGGAGCCATTCAAGAATAAAGTATCCAAGGCCCCGGCAAGAGGAGCTTGCCGGGAAGGCAACTCAAGGCACGAAGGAAACAAGACCCCGGCAAGAGGAGCTTTCAAGGAAGGCTTGGTGAGCGACAAGCTTCCGAGTGCGACAAGGGTTCAACCGCGGCAAGGCGCTTGCCGCGGCAGGCAACTTCTCTTCATCTCCGCTCCAGCTCATCCGCCAACGTGTCGCCGTGGGGCTATTCCAGGCACGCGTGTCAAAGGGCTGTGCAGCCAGCGGGGAGCAGCGATAAGCGGCGCTGACAGGCTTACCATCGTGGCAAACGGTGGTGCACTTGACGGTCCCTGTTGCACTGTTTAGGCGATAGGGACGGGCATTTATTGATCTTGTCCCTTGCCGTCGAGTTAGGTATAATGCATCTGTACCTTTGTACGGTCGGTGTACCAACTACTGTTTTTCCATTTGTACCCTCATCTGCGTTGCCACCTGTGGTGACCCCTTGAACCTATAAAAGGAGGCCCGTGTGCAACTTAGAAAGGGTTCGGTTCATTCGACCCATTCGAGACCACACTCACTCAGACTAGGTTTTGTAGCTCTCATTGCTCCCTAGCAAAAACACAATACAATCAACCAAGCAGCAGTAGGAGTGTTATCTCTCCGGAGAGCTCCGAAGCTGGGTAAAACTGCTCGTGTGCATCGCCTCGATCCGCTCTTCGTGCAATCTCCGCCCCCCATCAAACCACAAGGGACTCGGTCCGCCAGGTCCCATAGGTGTTCGTGGGTCACGATCAGCTTCCCCGACAGACACGATGTAGATCCTATCATGGAAGCTTCTTGTAATAATAACTATTTCCTTGATAAATATCATCTGGTATCTATGAATTGATCCTTTGCAACCGTGGTTCCGACCATGATTATTCTCCTTTGATTCTATTTCTCGGACAAGTTAAAGTACTTGCCTTCTGTAGATCAGTATGCCTGCCCAACCTTTATTTTGTTCTACCTTCGAGTATTACTCCCTGGTATCTCGAGGATAGCAACCCATTGCACTTCATCTTATGAATTTCTGATGAACTAGTTCCTTCCCCTGTCATAGTCACTCCACGGGTTCTGGGTTGTTGTCAACCAAGAACACCGATTTGTGAATCGAATCAACACTAAGATTCAGTACTCCCAGTACTTTGTTGTTGAGTAGTTTAATACTCCATCATGTCATTCCTAGCTTGATCAGCTTCATCATTATCGTGCCAAATTTTAACTGTGCTACCTGGTCCTTCTTCCCGGAGCACAATTTTTGATGATGAGCTAAGCTTACGTTGATCTTTCCTCATCATATCATTTAGCTTTGGACAGCTAGCTTGCTTTAGAGTTTGTGTCATACCCTTAGTTCCATTAACCTTTTGCTTCATCATTGCTTTGACTTGTTGTCATCGCCGATCTATTACATCTTCGTGGAGCCTCTCAACAAAATTTGTCATGATCATCATCAACATCTTGACTCCTTCCTAGATATCAATCGAATTCTTGATGCGAAATACCACCCTTGCCCTTCGATGATTTATATTATCAACGGCAATAACTTTATTGCCCTCCCTCTGACACAAAATTGTTCATGTTTTGTGTAGTACCTTGAGTTTATTTCTATCCATCTTGTGTTAGGATCTACCTTGGAATATTACCATATTTTATGTCAAGAATGTCATGCGAATTTCACCATGTCTTGAGAATCCTTGATACATAGTGATACTTCTCACCATCACCATTATTCCTTGTTCCTCGTGTTGTTTCTAACCGGAATACCGACAAATGCACTATGATGTGTAAAATTCAAAACTTCTAGCAACCCTATTGCTTGTAAGTTAATGGTCGATAGTTTCATTCTACTTCTTTTGTTCATTTAGTCACCATTCAAACATTGATTGTGCGACTCAGCCCATATTTCGGGTGCACCTTTCAATCAATGTTCAATTGAGTCTGCTTTCCTCTAGCACACCATTATATCATTTGATCTAACAAATGTTATCTCCTTGTTCGAATACTAGTGGGAATCCATCTTTTGGAAATCCCAATGAAATGTCGCTGACATCATTAGCCACCTCCTCATCCTCTCTTCGGTTTAGTGATGGACGCATGATTCGGAACTTGCTTCCATAGTTCATTTCCCGAGAATCTTACAATGTCATCTCGTCAATTGGTGTTGCACCTTTTTATTCTTAGGCATCCGAGTCTGAGATATTCTAACACCAATCAGATCTGAATCTTGGTCAGATATGATGGTTGGAACATATTCCCAAGAGTTATAACAAGGTGATTTCATGCCTAGCACACCTGCCCGGAGGACCTATATAGTTTCCTTTTTAGCAAGGTTCGCCATTCTTCCATCAGGAAATTGTAAGACTTATTCTATAAGTTGTTCCTGATGGATCCATTGTATATCCAAAGTCCAACCTTTGCTTGAAGACCATGTCGATGCTATCTCGAAGCATGTCTGTGGTACTCCGATTTTCAATAAAAACATTTGAAGCACAATGCCCATTTTTCCTTATCAATTATCCAAACACGGTTGTATGGGTAATGTCATGGAGTTTCTATCCCTTTACCTAAAGGGTTTTCAACTTTATATCATGTCATGGATATCATGCTCTACTTGTCCTTGGGAAGGATATATCCCTAAAATATGTGTTTAAACACATTTTCCTTTCCATTGTTCTGATTAATCTGATAATCGTATTTTCCTTTCTATTGTTTTGTTTAACCTTTCTGGTAATCTAACTTAACTAAGCATTGATAATTCCCTCCTTAGGTAAGAACCTTGTGGTACCATGCTGTTAGTAAGACCCTCTTACTATTGTTGATGACATTCCGGTAACCGCCGACGGACGAGAACTTTGCCTATTGGTCCGCCTCTTTCAATGAGCAGGAAAATGGTTCTCTTCGTCCCTCGCCCTTGGTATCGATGTTGTTGTCGACATAACTGATAGGCTATCCTTTGACATGCCTTGCTTACATGATCGTGTAAGACGTCATCGCCTTCCTACTTTTAACCCACATGGTGGGCCCATAACCCACAGTTCGACACGATCGAAACTGTAACATCCCAAATTTTCAATTTGGAATGTTATACATAGATCATCATTGCATATCATATTTTATTGCATTTTGGCTTGATCCTAGAAATTTCATGCAACTCAAGGACCCACGGAGAGAGTTGGGGATTTCGTTATTTTCATATTTGAGTTTTCTCAAATTCTGATAATAGGATCATTTGATTTTATTTATTTTATCTTCAATGATTCCAATTATAAAAATAAGAGAGAGGGAATAAAATGACTTTACCAAAATAAAGGAATATTGAGGATTTAATTAAAAAATCAAATAAGATTTATTTCGGAGTTTTATTGCTATTTTATTTGAATTTAAGAAAAATGCGCGTTTTTCAAAATTGCATTTAGGCCCCAAATAAATGTTCATCTTGTCCGCCTTGATTTTAGAAGTCGGGGAAAATTTATTTCGAGATTTTTGGAGTCCGTTTAGTATTTATTTTGTTTGTTTTTCTGCGTGAATTTTTTTTTAAAAATGCAACCGACCTACCGGGCCGTGTCCGTCCGGGTCTCCGACCCAGCCGGCCCTTTAAGAGTCGGAGCCCCGAGCCGCCAGCCCCGCCCCCGAAACCCTAGCGCCGCCACGATCCGCAATGGCGCCGCGTCCTCCCGCCGCCGCCGCCACGAGATCTCGCCGCCGCCAAGGCCGCTTCGACACCCGGACGCCGCGGATCCCGCCGCCGCCGGCGTCGCCGCCACCGCCCGCCGCGGATCCCTCGCCGCCGCCAGCCCGCTGAGCTGCCGCCACCCTCGGCGGACCCGACACGAGGTAGCCGCCGCCGCCGCCGGTTTTCGCACGTTAATCGCCCGATTTTAAAAAAAAAACCGCGGTCATTTTTTTATTAGATTGGTTTTTTTTTTCTGGTTTAGTTTTTTTAGCGGACATTCGTCCGTACATTCGTTTTAACGAACGGTTTTCTTCGTTTAGCCGCAGACAGCGAACGTTCATTCATTAGCCTGTTCGTCGTTTTTCTTTTTCTCGGATTTTCCGCGATTATTTTTCAATCGCTATTTCTGATCCGATTTTCGTTTCAGTATAAATTTTCGCTCGTTTATCGGAATCAGGCGATTCAAGCGCCTAGAGTTTCATCTCGAAACCCTCTTTCTGTTTAACCAACTCAAACAAGTTTTTGCTTCTGTAAAATTTGAGTTAGGTCCAGATTAGTAAACGAAGCTTGTTTCTTTCGCCGTTTGACTTTCATTGCTTCGTTTGATTTGAGTCTTTTTGCAAACCGGAGTTCTTAAGTTGAACTTTTTGGTTAGATCCCTTATTTGAGTTTTACCTGTGCATTAGATGAGTGCTTATTGTATGCTTGTTTGTTTGCGATAGAGTACCCAGAGTGCGCCGCTTGCTACTTCAAATCTCTAGGTTTCACGGATCATTAGCAAGGCAAGTAACACTTTGATCATATCCCTTTCCTACCCAGTTTTTATGCGTTAGATCAATATTCAAACATTGCATGATTAGGATCTAACTAAATTGTGGGTTTTGGGAAAGTAGCTGAGGTAGTACCTATTACCTGTTTTATTATCAAACCCTTGGGAGTTACTTCTATGTTTTCTTATATTGCCATGCTATGCTAGTAGACGTGGATTGGGTGAGTGCATCCATGACAGATGTGAGATTGTTAATTAATGGTTTATTTAAGGTGGCAACTTTAATACACATCTGGGTGGATTGAGGCACCTGGGTATTCCAGCAATTTCCTGTTTTTCTTTATGGACCGCCACCCAGGCTCAAAGGGATCATGAGATTATTCATGCTAGAAACTTCCGTGTGCAGCCACAAGCTACTATGGGCTCTAGCATAGTTGATTAAGTCGTGTGAACTCTTACAGTGGTAGACTAGAAGATGTAGGGGAAAGTAGGTGTAACGGTCTACCCGATCGTAAGGTGCTAGCGCTTCTGAAAGACTATGTATCGGCCATCCGTTTCTCAAACATCATGTAGTGCGAGAATCCCAACGGAGGATATCGAGTCTTGTGGGGAAAAGTGCACAAACCTCTACAGAGTGTATAAACTAATCATGGTTAGCCGTGTCCCCGGTTATGGACATCTTGAGTATCTAGTACTTGGATTATCATGTGAATCTCATCATGTTACTTTAATTAATATTGTTGGGTTTTAATGATGTTACTTAATTGGGATTGAGAATGATGTCAACCATTCTCAATGTTTAACAACCACCATGATAGTTAAATAAAATGTATTCCTTTGCAGTAGGGAAAAATTGGCTTTACGCAAAACTGTAACCATAGAGCTTTCCACCAGCCATTTATGCATGTACTATAGCCTACTTCTGTTCATTACTCTCTATGTGTTACATTGCCAGCATATTCCATGTGCTGATGTCACATCCTAGCTAGTCCATGCATTAGTGTGTGCATCATGTTTAACTTTCATCAGAAATTTGAAATGGGGAAGACAGAACCCCCAGAACCCCTTTTGAATCCAACTAGGGTTTACTAAAATTATTTTCAATGAACCTGAAATGCCCTTCTAAAATGCTCATCACCTTTGCTTTGGTTCAGAGCCTCTGCCAAAAGTGGTGCACAATTTTCTAGGTCATCCTAAGGTTGTTGAATTAAATCATAAAGTATTTGAGTTTGGGCATTTAAAAATTATATAAAATATTGCAAATGCCCAAATATTCCCAAACAAAAATGTTCCATGTTGGAAATATTCCAACTAAGGACCAGGAGCAGTTTGGTGAATTTTGGAGCTGTTTAGGTATTTTTAGAAAATCCACAAAGTTATAGAAAATAGAAAAAGAAAACAGAAATGGAAAAGCTTACCTGGCGCCACCCAGCGGCCCACTGCTGCTGCCCAGCCCAACCGCGCCCGTGAAGTTGCTTGGCTTGGCCAGTGCAGCAGTGCTCGACGGCGAGCACCGCATGCGTGCCACGCAGCTGGCCGCCGCCTCGCCGCTTCCCTCACCGAGCTGCCGACGCGAAGCGCTCCCATTCTCTCCCCCCGAACCCTCAGACATCTCTCCTCCTCCCCAGCTCCTCCCCCTCGCGCTTCCCCGCCATGGCCGACGCCACCGCAGCCGCACCCTCGCCGTAGTCGCGCTCCCCGTCGTCCGTGCTCCTCCCCGTCGTGTCTAGGAGCTCCGCCGCCCTCCTCTTCATCGAGCTAGCCGAGCCCCGAGTGCTCGCGTAACCCGAGGCTTCTGCACCAACCTCACCCGACCCCGCCGTCGCCGGAGATCCCCTTCGACGCCGCCGCCGCAACAGCCCGTCCCCGACCGCACCGGTTGCCTCCTCGGGTTCCCCGTGAGCTTACCTATCTCCCCCCCCCCTTTCCTCTCTCGCTCCCGAGCTATGTACCGACCGCACGGAGCTCAACCGCACGCGCCGCCGCGGAGCTCGTCGCCGACGTGCTCCCGGCCATCCACTGGTCACCCCTCGGTGTCCATCATGCTCACCGCACCGTGTAGCATCTAACCCACTACCTCACGCACCTCACCGCACACCGTAGCCCGAGTTCGTCTTCGCCCGAACTCCGGCGGCCGCCTAGGTCGTCGCCGGCGCCGATTCCGGCCGCCCCGAGCTCAACTAACACCACCAAGAGCTGCGGCTTGCTCCCAGCCACCCGTAGACACCCTCCGCGGTTCATTTGGTCGCCGAAACGACCAAACCTACTCCCACCGCCGCGTTCGGCCTCGCCGGCGGCTAAACGCCGGCGAGTTGACCCTGCTAACCCCTCGTTTGACCACGGGTGGGCCCTGGTTGACTCTGTTGAGTCTATGACAGGTGGGGCCCAGCCCTGTTAACTAATCAGGTTTAGTTTTAATTAATATTTAGTTAAACTAATTACACTTACACACGGGACCCACCAGTCAGGTTTGACCTGGACGTCCCCGTTGACCTATGACATCACCACGGCGCATTCTTGTGTGATGAAATGAATTCTTGGAATTATTCATTATAGGAAATTCGAGAATATAGTTCAAACTTCAAAATTTATATAAATTAATCTGTAACTCCAAATGCAAAGATTTATATATGAAAATGATCGAAAAATCCATTCTATCCATTGGTACAGGTTTCATGCATGATAGAACAAGTTAACCTTGCTGTTTAAGAAGAATAAGATAATACACCTTTATGGCTATGTTAAATGAGCTAACATTTGAATCTTTGATTCAAATGAGTTCATCCTTTTGTTCAGCTTGCATTAGGCCAACACACATTCATATTGCCATGTCATAGCATGCATCATATTGTTGCATATTGCCATGTGTGTTTACTTTGGTGTGTCTTTCGTGATAGGTTACGCCTCCAGGATAATCCGAATATCCGTCGAAGGCGTATCCTACCACCACTACATCGTGCAAGCAACCCATTGATCATTCCGATACAAACCCATGTTCTCGCTTCGCTCTTGTTTATTGCATTAAGACAACGCGATTCAAACTGTTGTGTGCTGCGGTAGTTGAACCCACTTCCTTTGCATGACCTGTCATTGCCACAGTAACTAGATGAAACCCACTAGTATGTGTAGGAGTTGATTGAGCCATGTTTGTGATTCCTACCATGCTATGCTTGCTATGCTTAAAGTTGTGTCAGGTCTGGCTCATCGGGATGATGAACTGGAGTGAAAGGTTGTGTCGGGTTCGAGAGTGAAAGTGTTGAACACGTTTGGTTAAAGGTATCGATGAGAGGCCATGTAGGAGTACATGGTGGGTTGTTTCATTGAAGCCGTCCCTAAGAACTGAGTTTTGTGTTTGTGATCCATGAAACAGTTACTACCACGCATTGGGCCCGAAACCAATGGACCCTCTCGGCTTCTTAACCACCCTTGTTCTCTGTCCAGGAGTTGCAACTAGTTTACGGTGTTTGTAGGATATGTGTTGGAGGCCGATGCGTGGCGCTGACCCTAGGGGTGGGCTATGATGCGGTAGATACACCGTGGCCGGTGTCACGAATGCCCGTTTGGTATCTCGGGAACCCTGCACACATCGTTCGGGGCCGTATGGGAAACCTCGGCGGACTCCTGCGGATGGAACACGAATAGGCGATAAACCTGGATTAGAGACTCGAGTGTTTAGGTAGGCTGTGGCCGACACCCACGTTGGGCTTCCGCTTGAAGGTTGCCGAGTACATGTCGTGTAAACGGCGGTAAGTGGTGAGACCGTGTGTGAAGAAGTACACCCCTGCAGGGTTAATATGATCTATTCGAATAGCCGTGTCCACGGAGAAGGACTTCTGGGTTGCCTATAACAGTTCATAGACAAGTGAATGGATACTACTAAAAGCCTCAAGATAAGTGTGAGTGCCGCGGATGGCCCTCTCGTGGGTGACGAGAGAGGATCCACGGTGGAGTATTGTGATGGTGATTAGTGGACTCGAGTGCGACAAATGCTTTTCAAGTGGTGTCACGTAGGATAGCTTAGCCAAGAGTCAAAGCTGGCTTGCTGCAAATAACTCCACCACCTTCTTGAGAATGTGCATGTATGATAGGATTCTGTTGTAAGACTTGCTGAGTACCTCCGTACTCATGTTTGCTTAATTAAATGTTTTCAGACGACAACACTGCCCCCTCCGATGGGTTCTATGTAGACCTTGACATCGGCAGAGTGAACTAGCCACCGGTGGTGATCCAAGGCTTGTGAAGGGCCCTTTGTAGATAGAAGGGCTTCAACAAGCTTTCTTTCTTTTTAGAGTGCGTACTCGAGACTAGTTTGCTTCGCATGTGCTTGTATGTTTGTATGACTTGAGTGTTGGGTCATGTGACCCTACCTGTATGGATATGTTATGTATGGCTCTCTGGGCCTCTTAAATAAAGTACTTTGAGTTGTAGAGTTTTGTTGTGATGCCATGGTGTATGTACTCATATCGGGCATATTGCGTGTATGATTGAAATGCTTGGTATGAGTGGGATCCGACAAACTAGTTGTTTATCCTTGGCAGCCTCTCATATGGGAAATGTAGTCTCGTGCTTACGGCGATAGTAGTCCGCTACAGCCGGTTCACGAGTCACGCTAGCCCAAAGCACTCTGCTTGGACACTTGATTGGCGGCATGTGTTTCACCGTTCCTATACGTCGCTTCAGGAAATGTCGCGGTGATATTCGAGTCTGCGTAGCTGCTACAGCCGGGATACGAGTCTGTTAGCCAGTGCTACAGCCAATTCATCGTTGATGACCGACATGCTCGATGTGATTCATGTATGCTGTCCCCATAGGTTAAGCGCCGCTTTGGGTTCTAACTAGCCATGTCGGCCGGGTTCTTTGTCATGTGGATGCTAGCGACACTATCATATCGTGAGCCAAAAGGCGCAAGCGGTCCGGGCCATGGTAAGCGACACCGTGGGAATACCGTGCGTGAGGCATAAAGTGATATGAGGTGTTACCGGCTAGGTCGATGTGACTTGGAATCGGGGTCCTGACAGCTGACATGTTTTTGGGCTGCAACGTTCATGTTGCAGACTTTCCAAACGACGAGTAAGGTGCCTTTAGGTCGTGGTTCTATACTTAGTGATGCCGTTGGAGTTGATGGACTCGCTTATCTTCCTAGCCTTCCGTTTTTATCGTTATTAGATGGCCTTAAGCCATATTTATTGTAATAAGTTCTCTATTGAGACTTTTCGATGTAATAAGTGTGTGATTGCTACTCTGTTATAAATCCTTCGAGTATTGTGCGTGTCAAGCATTCTTGATCCGAGGATGACAACGATGCACGAGATCGATCTATTTGAGGTCTAGTCGCTACAAAGATGGTATCAGAGCACACGCTGACTGTAGGACACGACCACTAAGCTAAAGCCCTAGATCACTACTCACTCTTCTCTTTTCTGACTCCTCGTCTTTTCTACTCTTTTAGGATGGCGGATGCAAGGAACAAGTTCATGCAACCGGATGAAGATACACCTTTTGGATGCCACTTGAAGGAAGTCACTAGATACCTGAACATCGGAGTACCAAGCTTCACCGGGACCTACAACGCCACTTTACCCGAAGAAGAGTCTTTGGATGATTCAAGTTCAAGTTCGGGAAGGACATTGGCGCGATCCTTTGAGCCCATAGAGTTTTCCTTTGATGCACCAACCTGGAGTCTAGGAAAGAGTATGGCAGCTCACATCACCATGGGACGCATTGGAGAAGTTTACCACAATGATCTCAAGGACACTATCTACAAGATTTGTGGGCGCCGAGATGAGAAATGGGAGATGATCAGCACCAGGAAGGATAGATCAATCGCATCTTTTATCTAGGAGTTAAACCAGCACATTCGACGTCAGGAAAATCATAAGTGCGCAGGCATGCTAGATCTGCAGAAGGCCTTGACCAAGATCACGGAGCTGGAGGAAGAACTCAAGGCTACACGCAAATATTATATGGAGGAAATCGAAGTATTAGTGGAGAAGAATGACGACCTAACAAGGAAGCTAGGAGTTTTCATGGGAGACCCCGCGCCAGGAGGAGAAGATGATGATTCCACTTGCCCGAACAACTATATCATCATCGACAACACCGACTCGGACCCAGACGACAGCGATGATGACTATGTTGATGAAGCTGGAGCGGATATCGTGGAGTCTTCATCGGAGCAGTTTTTCTAGTCGACCACCATAACAGTAGTAGTATTTCCCCCATGTACCTAGTATAGTCCGAGCACTTTTGTAACGATAGTTAGGCCGTTGGATGCCCTTGATAAATTGATTGAAGTGATATTGATTGAATTTGTCTCATGTGCATATGGGTAGTGTTTTCTCTCTAGACCTCATTCTATTCTATATTCTCATCTTTTCTAAACCCATCAGATGCCTCCGAGATGCGACACTGGATTTTTTTCCCACCGGAGATCACTCAGTTGATTCAGTAGCAGAATGTCTTGATGTAAGCACTAGTACAAAACCAAGGCAACAACAAAAACAACAACAACAACAACAACAACCCACCACCACCACCACCACCTGTTGACCATTTGGCCCATTTCTTGAGGCTGAATCCGACGGTGTTTTCCAGTAGCACCGAGCCTTTTGTTGGAGATGATTGGCTCCGCAAGGTTGGAAGGGAGCTGGCCACTGCAGGATGCACATATGCGGAGAGAGTGCATTTTGCCGCACATCAGCTTGATGGACCCGCAGCATCATGGTGGGAGAATTACACAGCCACACACTGTATTGACACTGTCACATGGGACCAGTTTCAGCAAGCTTTCTGCACTACCCATGTTTCAGCAGGAGCTATGGCCATGAAGAAGCGTGAGTTTCGCAACTTACGCCAAGGAGGACGCACTGTAGGCCAGTATGTGGAGGACTTTAGTAAGTTAGCACGTTATGCCCGGATAGCGTTGCTACGAGATCACTAAGCGGGAGAAGTTTACGGAAGGATGAAGGATGAGCTGAGCATGCAGTTGATGGTAGCAACTTTCAACAACTACCAGGAGTTGGTAGATCGTGCTCTTATGATTGAAGGGAAGCAGCAGCAGATTGAAAACTGCAAGAGGAAGTATGGACAAGGGAAGTACAATTCTGGAGCTCAGCAGAAGCTACGTTTTACCCCGAAACCGGGAGGACAATTTCAGCATACCCATGGAGGAGGGAATTCACATAATCATAATGGCTCCAAGAATGGTAACGGGAATGGAGGAAGCAACGGACAGAACCGTACAAACCCGTCAACCCCAGCCAAGAGAGACCTGAGCCAAGTCACTTGCTTTAAATGTCAGAAGACTGGACATTATGCCAATGAATGTCCTGAAGCCCAGAATGGAAATGGCAATGGAAGCTACGGGAAGAAGCGAACCCTTTCAACGGGGACGGGTGAACCACGTTAACATGGAGGAGGTTGAAGCCCAGCCGAGATGATAATAGGTAAGTTTTTGGTTAAGTCATTTCTGCAATCGTTCTTTTTGATCTTGGTGCATCGCATTCATACATATCAAGGGATTTGTGGATAAGTATAAACTGCCCACCAAGGTTCTTAGAACGCCTATGTTAGTAAGCTCACCAGGGCGGAGTATATAGCCAGCCGAGGATGTTTTCAATTGCCATTGAGTATAGGTAGGCATGTTTTCCCTCGGTTTAATCATTACGGAATCGCAAGGTTTGGATGTGATTACGGGTATGGATTAGCTATCGATGTACGGAGGAAACATCGATTGCGCCGATAAGTCGATTTTGCTTACCACCCGGAAGGAAGAAGGATCAAGTATGTGTCACGGCATGAGCGAAGAGGACACAAGTAAATTCCTTATCGGGAGTTGTGCGGGAGGAAGTACCGGTGGTGAAGGATTACCTAATGTATTTCGGAGGAGTTGCTAGGCATGCCACGATAGAGATATTGAGTTTTGATTGAGCTTTTGCGAGCACGGGGCGATATCTAAGAGACCGTACGGATGCCGCACAAGATTTGGAGGAAATTAAGAAGCAGATTAAGGAGTTACTGGATAAAGGTTTTATTCGCCCAAGTTCTTCACCTTGGGGGTCGCCAGTACTTATAGTGGAGAAGAAGGATGGATCATTGAGAATGGTTGTCGATTATCGAGGATTGAATGAAGTAACTATCAAGAATAAGTACCCGTTGCCGATGATCAATTACTTGTTTGACCAATTTCAAGGAGCTAAGGTATTTTCCAAGATCGATTTGCGATCAGGTACCATCAGTTGAAGATTCGAGAGCAGTATATACCTAAGACGGCTTTTACCACCAGGTACGGGGTGTACGAGTATACCGTTATGTCATTTGGTCTGACTAACGCACCTGCATATTTCATGAACATGATGAACAAGGTGTTTATGGAGTTTCTGGATAAGTTCGTCGTGGTGTTCATTGACGATATTTTGGTCTATTCGAAGAATGAAGAGGAGCATAAGGAGCATTTGCGTTTGGTACTTGAGAAGCTCAGAGAACATTAATTATACGCCAAGTTTAGCAAATGTGAGTTTTGGTTGAAGGAAGTTGGATTTCTCGGACATGTTATATCCGGAGAAGGAATAGCAGTGGATCCCACCAAAGTTGTCACTGTGACAAACTGGGAGGCACCAACGACAGTTGGAGAGATCCGGAGTTTTCTTGGACTGGCAGGATACTACCGAAGATTCATTGAGAATTTCTCGAAGATTGCGAAGCCTATGACGGAGTTGTTGAAGAAGGATACCAAGTTCAAATGGACTGAGGAATGTGAGGCTAGTTTCCAAGAGTTGAAGAAACGTTTGGTTACATCGCCCGTGTTGATTATGCCAGATCGGCGCAAGGATTATGAGGTGTATTGTGACGCTTCACGTCGAGGGCTTGGAGCAGTGCTTATGCAGGAGGGAAGAGTTGTTTCGTATGCTTCACGACAGCTCAAGCCCCATGAGTTAAATTATGCTACACACGATTTGGATTTAGCAGCCGTAGTGCATGCATTGAAGGCTTGGAGACATTTTCTCATTGGAAACCATTGTGAGGTGTACACGGATCACAAGAGTTTGAAGTACATTTTCACGCAGAAGGAGTTGAATCTCAGACAAAGGAGATGGTTGGAGCTCATCAAGGATTATGACATGAGATTGCATTATCACCCCGGAAAGGCTAACGTAGTAGCCGATGCGTTGAGCCGCAAGAGCCATGTCAACACACTCATGACCGGAGATTTACCAAAGGAGTTAGCCGAGGATCTTCGCGAGCTATGTTTGGAAATAGTTCCGAGATGCTATGTAGCAGCATTGGAGATTCAGTCTACTTTGATGGATAAGATCAGAGAAGCTCAGAAAACTGACAAGGAGATTGCCTCTATTAAAGAGAAAATGAGCAAGGTAAAAGCTAAAGGATTTTGTGAGGATGAACACGATACCCTATGGTTTGAGGTCCGCGTTTATGTGCCTAATGATTCGGAGATCAGGAAGTTGATTTTGCAAGAGGCCCATGATTCGCCGTATTCGATTCACCCAGGGAATACCAAGATGTATTTGGATTTGAAAGATACATTCTGGTGGACCGGAATGAAGAAGGATATTGCTGAGTATGTAGCAGTTTGTGATGTATGTCAGAGAGTGAAGGCGGAGCATCAGAAGCCAGCCGGATTGTTACAGCCATTGTCGATACCCGAATGGAAGTGGGATACGTTAGGCACGGACTTTATCATGGGATTGCCCAGCAATCGTTCAGGCTATGACTCAATTTGGGTTGTAGTCGATCATTTGACGAAGGTAGCTCATTTCATCCCAGTGAAGACTACTTACAGCAGTGCCAAGTTGGCTAAGATATACATGACCAGGATCGTATGTCTTCATGGAGTTCCGAGGAGCATTGTATCAGATAGAGGAACCCAGTTTACCTCAAAGTTCTGGAATCAGTTGCACGAAACTTTGGGAACCAGACTAGAGTTCAATACAGCTTTTCATCCGCGGACAGATGGACAGACCGAGAGAGTCAATTAGATTTTGGAGGATATGTTGAGAGCTTGTGCGCTAGATTATGGATCTAGTTGGGACGACAATTTGCCGTATGCAGAGTTCTCTTACAACAACAGTTATCAATCCAGTTTGAAGATGGCCCCTTTTGAAGCCTTGTACGGAAGGAGGTGCAGAACCCCGCTGTTGTGGGATGAGGTTGGAGACCACCAGTTGTTTGGACCGTATTTGATTAAAGAGTCTGAACAGAAGGTGAACTTGATTCACGATAGGCTCAAGGTAGCCCAGTCCAGGCAGAAGAGCTATGCAGATTCTAAACGAAAGGAGACAGTTTACGAAGTCGGAGACAGAGTTTATCTTCGTGTATCCCCGCTTGGAGGAGTTAAGCACTTTGGAGTTAATGGAAAATTAGCGCCACGTTTTGTGGGACCATACAAAGTTTTGGAGCGTAAGGGAGAAGTTGCTTACAAGTTGGAATTGGCCGAAGGATTTTCAGGAGTTCACGATGTGTTTCCCAGTTGAAAAAGTGCCACGCAGAGATGGCTGATATACCGCTAAGAATCTGATGCGTTGGGCGATTGGTTGGATAGTGATTTGACCTACGAGGAGAAACCAGTCAAAATTCTCGAAAATGCCAGCCGAGTCGCCCGCATCAAGGTTATCAAGTTTTGCAAAGTTCAATGGAGCCACCACACCGAGGATGAAGCCACCTGGGAGCGAGAGGAAGATCTGCTGAAGGACCACCCTCACCTATTTTCTAGCCAACCCGAATCTCGAGGGCGAGATTCATCTTAAGGGGGGTAGGTCTGTAACATCCCAAATTTTCAATTTGGAATGTTATACATAGATCATCATTGCATATCATATTTTACTGCATTTTGGCTTGATCCTAGAAATTTCACGCAACTCAAGGACCCACAGAGAGAGTTGGGGATTTCTTTATTTTCATATTTGAGTTTTCTCAAATTCTGAAAATAGGACCATTTGATTTTATTTATTTTATCTTCAATGATTCCAATTATAAAAATAAGAGAGAGGGAATAAAATGACTTTCCCAAAATAAAGGAATATTGAGGATTTAATAAAAAATCAAATACGATTTATTTCGGAGTTTGATTGCTATTTTATTTGAATTTAGGAAAAATGCGCGTTTTTAAAAATTGCATTTAGGCCCCAAATAAATGTTCATCTTGTCCGGCTTGATTTTAGAAGACGGGGAAAATTTATTTCGGGATCTTAGAAGTCAGTTTAGTATTTCTTTTGTTTGTTTTTCTGCGCGAAATTTTAAAAAAAACGCAACCGACCTACCGGGCCGTGTCCGTCCGGGACTCCGACCCAGCCGGCCCTTTAAGAGCCGGAGGCCCAAGCCGCCAGCCCCACCCCCGAAACCCTAGCGCCGCCCCGATCCCGCTGCCGCCGCCGCGTTCCACCGCCGCCGCCGCCAGATCTCATTGCCGCCCCCCCGCCCATCGCCCAGCGCCAGCGCCGCCGAGATCCCGCCGCCGCCCGGCGTCGCTGCCACCGCCCCGCCCCGCAAACCGCCCACCGCGGATCCTCGGCGCCCGCCCTCGTCGGACCACAATAAATGGAATTGTCACGGCAGATGTCCTCGTGAAAGGACTTAGTCGCGGGGCCATCGTCTGAGTTAACTTAGAGGGGTTAAGCGGACGCAAAGACACAAGTTTATACTAGTTCGCCCCTTGATGAAGGTAAAAGCCTACGTCTAGTTTGTAATGGGATTGATGTGATCTCGGCGACTAGGGAGCAATAAGCCGCCTAAGCCTCGAGTTGTAGTTATGCATCTACGAACCGCCGCTGGTCGTCCCCTTATATACGGGTTGACGTCCGGCCGGTCTCTGAGTCCCGAGGCGGCTCATACAAGTGTCGGCTCGGTCTCTACTTTCTCTTATCTTACAACACAAGTTACATGGTTATGGCGGTTTTATCATTATGGGCCCTAATTAGCCCTGGGCTCCGGGCCTCTAAGCTCTACGGCGAATCGCCACCTTGTGAGTCTTCGTGGGCTCCAATTATGGCTGAGGGTGAACCGGCCCCTCCAGGGCGGTTTATATTCAATAGTTACATCCCCAACATTAGGCCCCAGATTGACTTGAACCTGTTCATGTTAATCTTCAACATCTTGGAAAACTCTGAATATCTTCCTTCATATTTAGTAAACGCCATCTGTTTAAACCGCCGTGACGTCATCCTCCGACCCGACAGCGAGCATCTTGACGTCATCTTTATTAAAGAAGCCCAAACAATAAGATTCCCTTCATTTAATACTATCCCGGAAATCGAGGCGACCGCTATGCCATCCGCCGCTTTCAACTCCTCGATTCTCGCGCCTGTCAATTACTTTGTCTCATTATAAATAGACCGGAAGGCCCATTCTCTTCTTCCTCCTTCCGCGCTTCTTCTTCCTCGCGACGCCCCAGCTCTGAAGCTCCGCCGTCGCCTCCGACCTCCGAACGCCGCACCAACACAAGGCCGCTACATCAACCTGGTTGTACCAGAGATTCTCGGCGCTCCTCCGCTATCCTGTGCATCAGGTAAGGCTCCTCCTCATACCCTAGATCTGCATCTTAAGGCTCCTGTTCATATCGTCGTTCATAGGCGTTCATCCATAGTCTCTTCATACCTGCTCTGCCATGGCTTCTTAATCCAACCGTAGCATATATCTCGTGCGGTAGCTGCTCCGCCTTCAGCTTAGCACTTCGCACATCTTCCTTTTTATTCAGACCCTCTTGATAGAACGCCCGAACTTCCTTGCCCTTTATAAAGCTTGTATGGATCGCAGAAATTTTCCTTCTTGAATCTTGATAGATCCAAATTAATTCCGTTCATGTGTGAAACCTGTTTCTGTCAACACTTAGCAGATTTTCAAATTCTGTCTCTTCCTCCTAAGGGCGGTTTAATTTTTTGATAGCTAATCCGCCATCCTCCATTAGTCCTCGATTAAACGGAAATTGGAGCTGAATGCCAAACTGCGGTTTAGCATTGTATAATATGCTGAACGTTAACGGTGAACCGGTCTTCTTTTCCTTTTGTAGTTTTTTCTTCGGAATGGCCAAACAATTCTCAGCTTGCAATTGGGTCGGTCCAAGATCAGCGAGGCGCAACTCAATGGATACGTTACCACCGGAGCTTTAGCCTCCAAAAATGTCCTTCATTGGCGTGTTCCGGATGCCGAATGCCCTCCTGAACCTCAAGAAGGAGAAGTAATTGTATTTATGCAACATTTAGACCGGGGATTCAGCTCGCTCGGATCAAAATTATTCCGGGATGTCCTCGCAAGTTTCCAACTCCACCCACAAGATATTGGTCCGAACTCTGTGTCCAATATATGCAATTTTCAAGTTTTCTGCGAAGTCTACCTTCAAGAAGAACCATCTGTGGAGTTATTCCGGGATTTCTTTCATTTGAACCGCCGTACTGAGTTTTCGGATGGTCCTAACACGGAGCTTGTGGCGTTTCAATCCAGAAAAGGAAGGAAGTAGATTTTCCTCACGCAAAACACCACAGCCATCCGAAAGACTGGAACCAAACCTGGTTTTATTGCCGGAATACCGCTCCTAACGGCGAAAACCCCTTACCGGGTTACCGCCCTCACCGGCTTAGCAACCATCACCCATTGCCTTTACGCTTGACCGCCGCGGAACGGAAGAATTTTGCGCCCCAAATTATCAAGCTCCGGGCTCTAATGGCCAATGGCTTAACTAGTATTGACCTTGTTTGATGCTGGGTTTCTTGGGGCATCTTGCCATTAAGCTGCCGCCCCGGATTGATGCATGAATACACTGGTAGCGTCAAAGACCCTCAACGACGTCACGAGCTACCAATAAGCTGAGCTTGAAATTCTTGGCGGTGAAGAAGATGCTCGATGAACCGATCTCCGTATGCAGCCAAACCGGGTTGGCCCCGTTCTGTGTTTCCAACAAACCGCCTGCGGTAAGGCTTCGCTCATCGCTCTACTGGTTGTAATGCCTTATTGATATATATTAATCCTTGTTAATTCTCAGGCTAATAGCTCCTTTTGGAAACGAACTAAACCGGCCCGGGTTCCTCGCGTAAAGTCCAAGACCACCAAGAAGGCTGGTAAGAGGAAACCCGCCGAGTCTTACGAACGCGGAAGATGAAGATTCGAGATCGGAGTAAAGCTTGATTTACTTTGTCCTTTTTATCATTCATCCTATTGACGATTACAATCCCGAGGATGATGCGAGGCCAGCCATGCCGATCTGTTGAGGTAATCCTTCTTTCTTCCGATTCTGATCTTGTACCGGTTAAGCGAATTCGCGCGCGATCCGGAAAGTGAAAAATCTCACTGCAATGCTCATTTTAATCCAAATCTTTCTTTGAAGACACAGCAAGCTGAAGAGCGTAAAGACGACCCGGCACAGTGCCAACAAATTCGTCGTCTGGTTTACGACACCCCAACCCGAGCGTCGCCCGGAGGTGATTTGTTCTCTGGCGTTATCCTTTGAAAGGTTTCTTCGATGTCCTCTCAATCCGTCGATCCGAATTACCGGGCCTCTTCCAACTCATCGGCGGTTCATCAACCACTCAACTGCCTCCTCTTAAAGTTGCTGCTGGGTGAGCATATTACTCTTTTCTTTTTTTGCATTTGTCGGTTTATCACTCTCTAACTCCGAATGTTGCAGCACCAAGGCGCGCTTAAGTAAGAAGCGAAGACCCTTGACCCTCTGTGGGCGTTGATCCGAGAAGACCCCGAGCATCATGGCGAAAAGCACGAAGTCGCGAAAAACAGCTCTGCGGGTTTAACCAAGGCAGCGGTGCTAATCCGCCAGAGGTTGAACCGGCTGTCAAGTGGAAACATCACATCCTGCTCCATTGAGTCCTGCAGCGAACGAGGTTTGATTGCTGATCCGCCGAGCCCGGTATGAAAGCACCAAGCCCGGAAAGAATGCCAATCCGGCCAGTCCGGCCAAAGATAGCGATGTCGTAGTGGCGGGCACCGCCTATACCGCCCACGGCAATCCGGTTGCTCTATCAAAACACAGCGCCAAGGAAGAGTCTATCGCCATGAGCAAAGAGAAGGAAAAACTGATCATCGACTTATAACAATTTCTCGCCCAAGAACTTCACTCCGCTTCTGAACCGACTCTACACAAGTCGTGACTTGAAGCGATGCGGTGAATCTTATGAAGGAACGCTATGAGGTAAGGAGTTATGTCTCTCTTGTACTTTTGTTGTGTAGTAGCCCCCAAGGGCGGTTCAACTGAGCATAGTTAAACCGGGACTTAATATAAAACTCATCGTCTCAAACTTCAAGGTCAGTAGCCCCCAAGGGCAGTTCAAGCTGAGCATAGTTAAACCGGGACTATAAGTTGTATCACCGTAGCAAAACATGTTTGAGCAATTAGCCATTAGCCCCCAAGTGCCAAGTTGAATACCTGTATTGAGCTTGGGACTTCATGATGAAACAACTAACGTGATCCCTTTTTATCAGAGTGAGATATGCCAACAAACCGGACAGCTCAATGACCTTCGTGCCAATCTGGAGACCCAACAAGCAGAAGCCTCCAAGGCCAAGGATGAGTTGAAAACCGCCTTGACCACTATGGAGGAGCTTAAGGAGTGATTTAAATCTGAGCAGGCCAACTGGGAGACAGAGAAGGCCGGGTTGCTAAAACAGGTGAAGATCTTTGAAGCAGCTCTTAAACCGGTGATGAAGAGCTCACGGACTAAGGTGCCAGATTAACGCCATGACCTCTGCGATCTTTGGTAAGAGATGTTTCACCAAGGTTTGTGATTACTATTCCGTTTTGACATTTCCGCGGTTTAACCTGAACTTCTTTAAACGGTATAGGGAGGCGTATTGCTCATACAGGCTCGGACATGCGGAAGAAGCTCAAGGCCGCATATCGCTGATTGAGCAACTGTATACGGCACCCCATGAGTCATATATGCGACATCGTATGATAACGCAGCTCCGTCTTTGATCAAAGATACGCTGGACCGGCTATCCATGATCCCGGCACAACGAAGAGTTGAAGCGATCCATGACCGGGCTGGCACTTTATTGGCTCTAACTCGCGCCAAAGCATGGATAACGGACCTTGATCCGGCTGACATAGCCAAGGGCTTCCCCAGCGCTCAAGAAAATGGCGATCGGCTGAGCTTATAAGTGAAGAGGCTGTCTTTCAGGCTTTAACCCGGATTGACTGGTCCACCAATGACTTCCGGCCATCGGGTGATGAGGAGGAAGAAGCTGATCCGACGCCAGACGACCCATCTTCTTCGCGTCAACCCGGCCAGGAAGCTTAATCCGTCAAGCCGGTTGATGCGTCAGAAGCTGCTAGTCATGACGCCATTCGAAATGTTGGGCCTCTGAAAGCCTTGTAATAGAATAGCTATCACTTTTGTTTAGAATATGCCTTTGTGCCTTCAATCTGCAACCTTTACACATAGGTGCTGATACTGTTTGATTGCATAATCGAAACCCTCAATCTATATCACCTGCAGTCACAAATTCGTAAACTGCCACGGCGGCTTGTGTCGCCAGCCGGCTTGTGACGTCCATATTTATATATAATGAAATATTGAGGTATATGATCAAAATTTTGTGATACAAAAATACCTGCCAGCGTCGGGCATGAAGTTGGTTTAGCCAACCTTGAAGCGGAGGTTGTATAAACCGTTACCGTCAAAGGAGAAAACAGCTCCTGTGTTTAGAATGTCGGTTTACCATGTAAACCATGCCGGGTCATATGAAGCCCCCTGTTACTCCACAATGGGATGTCAACAGAAAATGTAAAGCCGGAAAAGTTATCTCCGGATTAAAAATAGACCGAATTCCGTCAATGGACTGGTTGAACCGGTTTTAATAATAGTTATGAAAAAATACGGAAGCAAAGGCAATGATAAAACCGTTTGCAAAAAGAGGCTTTACTGAGCCGATCAGCTGGTGTTACCATGCTCGGACACGACCAAGCTCCCAATAAGGTGTAGCCATGGTTCAAGTCAGCCAGGTCCCCAACTGAAACCGTGGCATTATGCCGATCAAATGGTGTGACAATGGTTCGGGTTCGACCAAGCCCCCAAGTGACTCTATGACCTTAGGCCGATCAAGAGGCGTGACTGGTTCAGACTTGACCATGTCCCCAAGTGATCTGGTGGCTTTCTCCTATCAAAAGGTGTTGCATTGGTTCGGACACGACCAAGCCCCCAAGTGACACCTAAAAGCTTCTGAAGAGCGAGCTCAAGGGGTAAACGGAGGCCGTTTAAGACAACAACTCCATGTACCCAAGCCAGATTTTTCTGAGCGGATACCCGCTTTAGCGAGGCTCGGTTTATTGCTTTTATTCATAATATATACATTGTCATAATATGTACATAAGGAGAGCCGATGGCTCGGGTATAATAAGGCCGAAGATGAGCTATGTTCCATGGTCTGTTGGTCTCCTCTTCTGACGTGCGTGAGTCTTTATGCTCTCGAACATCAATCAGATAGTATGACCCGTTGTGCAGATTCTTGCTGACCACAAAAGTCCCTTCCCAAGGTGGGGATAGCTTGTGCATATCATGCGGTCTTGAATGAGCGAAGCACCAAGTCTCCTTCTTGAGCGGTTACGGTTCGACCCGTCATTGTGATACCGACGAAGATCCTGCTGGTAAATCGCCGAGCGAGCAGCCGCCATATCTCGTTCTTCATCCAGTCGATCCAAAGCGTCCTGCCGTGCTGTCTCGTTATCTGCCTCAACATAGGCTGCCACACGAGGTGAGTCATGACGGATATCGCTGGGTAGGACCGCCTCCGCACCATAGACCATAAAGAACGGTGTGTATCCAGTGGATCTGTTAGGGGTAGTATTTATACTCCATAACACAGATGGTAGCTCTTCTACCCAACAGCCCGGCGTCCTCTGTAAAGGGACCATAAGCCGGGGCTTGATACCTCTCGGGATCTCTGATTAGCTCGTTACCTTGACCATTGGACTGTGGGTGAGCTCTTGAAGAAAGCGTCAAGCGGATGTGCTCACGTTCACAAAATTCCTTCATGGCACCTTTGGACAAATTGGTACCATTATCGTGATGATCTGTGTGGAAAACCAAACCGGAAGATCACCCTTTTGATGAACTGAACCGCCGTGGCCGCATCACACTTGCTAACAGGCTCTGCCTCGACCCACTTTGTAAATTTGTCAACTGCCACCAACAAGTGTGTCTTCTTGTCCTTGGACCTTTTAAAAGGTCCAACCATGTCCAGCCCCCAAGTCGCAAACGGCCAAGTAATTGGAATCATCCTCAATTCTTGGGCCGGTATATGAGCACGTCTAGAAAACTTCTGGCAACCATCACATCGCCTGACCAGATCTTCCGCATCAGCATGGGCAGTCAACCAATAAAAACCGTGTCGGAACGCCTTAGCCACCAAGGATTTTGAGCCGGCATGGTGACCACAGTCTCCTTCGTGGATCTCGCGCAATATTTCACAGCCTTCCTCAGGAGACACACAGCGTTGAAACGCCCACGACACCTTTGCAATGATGCAACTCGCCATTAACAATGGTCATAGACTTGAACCGCCCGAACTATGTCGGGCGTCGTCTCATCTTACAGTAACTTCGCCCGGCTCATATCGCCAAATAAGGGGCGTCAATCCGGAATGACACGCAGGGCTGCCACCAACTGAGCCTCCGGATCAGGAATAGCCAAATCTGCTTCCTCGGGGAGCTTGACTGACGGGTTGTGCAGTACATCAAGGAAGACATTGGGCGGGACCGGTCTACGTTGAGAGCCCAACCGGCTTAAAGCGTCCGCCGCTTCATTCTTCCGTCGATCCACATGGTCCACCTGATAGCCTTTGAAATGACCTGCAACAACATCCACCTCCGGCGATATGCAGCCATGAGTGGGTCTTTGGAATCCCAAGTGCCAGACACCTGTTGGGCCACCAAGTCCGAGTCACCGAAGCACTTAACCCAGCTTAGATTCATCTCCTTAGCCATCCGAAGACCATGGAGCAAGGCTTCATACTCAGCTGCATTGTTAGTACAAGGGAACATTAAGCGGAGGGCGTAACAAAACTTGTCACCTCGTGGGGAAGTTAACACGACTCAGCCCCGAGCCTTCAACTGCTGGACCCGTCAAAGTGGATGGTCCAATAGGTATGATCCGTTTTTCTTGGTGCTTGTAACTCCGTCCAATCATTAATGAAATCCACAAGTGCACAGGATTTTACTGCCGTCGAGGCACATACTTTAAACCGTGCGGCCCAAGCTCTATAGCCCACTTAGCAATCCGGCCCGTCGCCTCCCGGTTCTGTATTATATCACCCAAGGGAGCTGGCCGACCCTTCGTGATGGGATGCCCTTGAAAATACTGCTTCACTTCCGCTTGCCATAAAAACTCCATACACCAGCTTCTGCCAATGTGGGTATCTCTGCTTCGACTCAATAAGCACCTCGCTGATAAAATAAATCGGACGCTGAACCGGATGCTCCTTCCCTGCCTCCTTCCGTTCTACCACAATGTAACACCCCGGATACAACTTTCCATATTCGTAACTCCGACTCTTGCCCTTTCCGGAGATGTGTTATTTTATTTCCTTCGTGGTTGGGTTTTGTCTGTTGTGTTGCATTTTGTTTTTGTTATGCATCTCATCTCATGGCATCATCGCATTTCATCCGCATGTTTTTCAAAACTTGCATCCGTTAAATGTTCGCCGGTTCTCTCCGTTGTCCGTTCGAGTCGGATACACTCGCCACGCCGCAGGGCACCTCCGAAATATTATTTTATAAGTGGCATAATAATGTTCTCGGAATGGGTTGCAACTTGTCGTGCGGTCTTATTATAGTGTAGACAGGCCGCCTGCCAAGTTTAAATCGCATTGAGTCCATTTGATAGCCCAACCGTTAAACCTACTACCGCGATATAGCGGTATTTTCGTCAGACGTTTTCGGTCTCAGGAAGCAGATGCCGGGCCCTCCTCTCTCTTCTCCCCTCGCGGTCCTCCTGCAGCCCACCTAACCCCCTCGCGTCGGAACCGCCCGATCAAGATCGGAGGGTTCAAAAACCCCAAGGACCAAACCCTAGCCCCCTTTCCTATTTAAACCACCTTCCCTTCCATTTTTGGCCTCCTACCTACCCCTCCTCCTCAAATTCCATGACCCAGCCTCCACCACCTGCAGCCGCCGCCTCCCGCCTCCATTTCCGCGCCCCCGCTCCCCGCCGCCACTTGGCGCGTAGCCATTATTTCTTGCGCCACCAGCCGCCGCTCCCCTCCAACCGCAAGGTGCCACGCGCCTCCTGTCCTTCCCGCACCCACTTCCCATGCCCCAGCAGGCCCATCCGCAGCCCGCCCGGCCGTCTGGGCCGGAGGAGCCAGCGCCCGCCCGCTGGATCCCGCTCGAGGAGAGTCGCCCGTCCCGACCACAGCTCCCGCCGGCGGATCCGCCGCCGTGCCCGACCCTCGCCGCCTCGCACAGGGCGCCCGCTTGGTCGTCGGCCTCGCCTCTCTCTCTTTTCCTTCTCTCTTTCTCTCTCTCTAATCCTCTCTCCCGAGGGTTCACGCCGCCATGGATGGCCGTCGTCGGCCTCGCCCGCCCGGTTGGATGGTCGCCGAGCTCCATGCTCACCATTCGGCCCGGATCCACCCGCGCCGCGCCCCCGGCGCCCCACCACCTGCTCGGCGGATCCGGGCATCTCTCGCGGATCCGCCCTCCGGACCCTCTCCGGCGCCTTCCCGTCGCCCGCGCTTCGCGGGCTGTGTCCCCGGCCGCCTCCGTTCGCCAACCCGCGTGGGCCCCGCCCGCCGGCCCGAGCAACGGCCTGCCTCGCCTCCTCTCCTCAGCGCCCCTTCCAGGCTCAAAGGCCCAGCCGGCCTCCCCGAGGCCCCCCCCCGCTGGCCTCCTCTCCACCAACTGGGCTTGGCCCATGGTGAAAACCCCAGCGCCCTTTGTTTTTCTTTTGTTGGGCCTGCTCCGGTTTAAGATTTGGCCGTGTCGTTTTTTTTTTCGATCATGATTTAGCTTTTATTCCGAGATTACAGTTTCTGAAAAACCCTCCATGTTCATGCATCAATAATTAATTAACCGTGCATCAGTTTAAACAAACTTTATATGTAATATGCTCAGAATATTGTGTAGATTAATAATATGCCACTTTCATCTATGTTAAAATGTTTAAATTGATGTTTGCATTAATTTGCTATTATGCCATGCTAAAATGTTTTATTTCATAACTAAATAACCGTAACTCGGAATTAAATGTTCTTTATATGTAAATGGGGTGGAAAAAATGCCTAGATTAACATGGTCCACTTTATGTTGCTGTTTAACAACTCTAAAATTGTGTTTAGGGAAGATCAGTACCGAATCTAAAATATTGCTCATGGGGATTTTCCGGAATTGTTGTTTCTTATTTCCGGCCTCATTTAAACTTGCCTAAATAGTTAGTTTAATCATGCTTCACCTCTTGCCATACTTAATAACATTTAATATTGTTGGGTACATAACGAGAGAGAACTAAATATTTGATGTGGTGTTTACGTCAATATGCAACTCGTTGCATATTGAGCTCCACTAACTTGTAGTGTTGTTTGTGCATATTGCCATGCCATGCCTCATTAAACCGGACATGCATCATATTTGTTTGTGCATCATGCCATGTTTATGATTGTGTGTTTACTATGTTGTTTGTTTGTTTCGGTTTGCTTTTCTCGTTAGCTTCGGTTCCGTTCGGAGTTGTGAGGATTCGTTCGACTTACGCCGTTTGTCCTCTTCATGGACTCGTTCTTCTTCCTTGCGGGATTTCGGGCAAGATGACCATACCCTCGAAATCACTACTATCTTTGCTTGCTAGATGCTCGCTCTTTTGCTATGCCTATGCTACGATGCCTACCACTTGCTATATCATGCCACCCACATTGCCATGTCAAACCTCTAACCATCATTTCCTAGCAAACCGTTGTTTGGCTATGTTACCGCTTTGCTCAGCCCTCTTATAGCGTTGTTAGTTGCGGTGAAGATGAAGTTTGTTCCTTGTTGGAACATGGAGATGTTGTTCCTTGTTGGAACATGTTTACTTGTTGGGATATCACAATATATCTTATTTAATTAATGCATCTATATACTTGGTAAAGGGTGGAAGGCTCGGCCTTATACCAGTGTTTTGTTCCACTCTTGCCGCCCTAATTTCCGTCATATCGGTATTATGTTCCCGGTTTTTGCGTCCCTAACGCGTCGGGTGATTTATGGGACCCCCTTGACAGTTCGCTTTGAATAAGACTTTTCCAGCAAGGCCCAACATTGGTTCTACATTTGCCTCACCTAGCCTTTTTCCCTTGGGAGTCGCGCTCTCAAGGGTCATCTTTATTACCCCGGGCGGTGCTTGTCTAGCGTTGGTCCAAACTAAACACCGTGCGGGACCATCCCTTAGCAACTTAGGTTCGTCGGTTCAGACGCTTAGCTTATCCGGTCGTGGCACGAGGCGAGATCTGTGCGGCTACTATCGTGGTGTGTCGGCCGGGAGGTCTTCTTGGACTTGTTTTATTGCTGTGAAATGTCTTGTGGCAGGATTCCGAGACTGATCGGGCTTCCGGGAGAAGGTCTATTCCGTTGATCGCGAGAGCTTATCATGGGCTAAGTTGGGACACCCTGCAGGGTTTGAACTTTCGAAAGCCGTGCCGCGGTTATGTGGCAGATGGGAATTTGTTAATGTCGGTTGTAGAAAACCGAAGTTGATCTTAATTAAAATACACCAACGCGTGTGTAACCGTGATGGTCTCTTCTCGGCGGAGTCCGGGAAGTGAACACGGTGTTGGAGTTATGCTTGGCGTAAGTAGTTTCGGGATCACTTCTTGATCATAGTTGTTCGACCGTGCTTTGCCTCCTCTTCTCGCTCTCTTTTGCGTATGTTAGCCACCATATATGCTAGTCGCTTGCTGCAGCTCCACCTCACTACCCTGTCCTACCTTTAAGCTTAAATAGTCTTGATCTCATGGTGTGAGATTGCTGAGTCCCGTGGCTCACGAGATACTTCAAAACCAGTTTGCGGTGCCGATGAAACCGTGCGGTGGCCTTTTCGAGCTCAAGGAGGAGCTCGATGAAGATCTTGTTCTTTGTGTTGTTTCGTTTGAGTTGATCGATAGTGGAGCCAGTTGGGACGATCCGGGATCTGTGTAGCATTTGGGGTAGTCTTCTTTTATTTTGGTTCCGTAGTCGGACCTTGATTGTATCTGTATGATGTAATGCTTTACTCATGTATTGTGTGAAGTGGCGATTGTAAGCCAACTATGTATCTCTTTCCTTATGTATTACATGGGTTGTGTGAAGATTACCTCACTTGCGACATTGCTTTCAATGCGGTTATGCCTCTAAGTCGTGCTTCGACCGTGGGAGATATAGCCGCATCGAGGCGTTCAAGTTGGTAATCGAGCCTTCCCGACTTAGGAGCCCCTACTTGATTGTTTCTTGGCGTTGTTGAGTCTAGAGCGGAAAATGTTTTGAGTCTTAGCATTATATATATCGGAGTAGGATTCTTTTTACTCCTCGGTCCTTAAATCGCTCTGGTGAGGTATCCGACGTAGAATTTTGACTCTTCTCTTCTCAAATTTCACTAAAAAATTTTTAGGATCACGTGGGTATCTTGGAATCGTTCGATGGTTTTGTGGCGAGAACATTGTTCTTGGTGCCTCGACATTTAGGGTTGTGGCGGTGTCCGGGAGTTGAGCTCCGAGGTGTTGTCGTCACAATTTTATCGTTCGATTCTGGAATACTGAGTTTTACCGACATCGAAATCTCTTTTGTGCAGTTGTTGGTGAGATAACCACGATAGCCCGATCTTGTGGCGAAAGGGAATATTGCCATGACTTGTATAACGGATGTTTTTGAAGGTCGAGGTACACGATTTCCGAGGATTTCTTGGTTATGTGTTGACGGATGGATACTGATTGGATCTAGGTATTGTTAGTTTGGGTGATATATTTTGTGTCCCTGTATCCCCAACACCAGATTGCATAACCAGAAAGTTTGGGAGTTTATAGGTGGGAATTCTAGTAGCTCCTAGGATATCTTTCCGACGGATGTATGATTTGAGATTGGGGTTCAACGTCTAGTGGTCCGCCCATTCACGGTCGGTTCTGAGTGGTGTGAGGCGTCTTAAAGAATCCTTGGCTATGCTGATTCGGGGCGTCTTGTTAGTCATTCGTGGCGTCCGCTATCGTCGTGTCCGTGTGGGCCCCACCACGAACACTTTGGCGTAAATCTCTATCATGTGTTTGTTCCGCTTATTCGCAAGCCATATCCTTTGTTTTTGTTACTGTTTTGTGGTATTCGAGTTGCTTGAAGTCAAATGTTGAATCCATACCTTTTCCTCAAGCGGTGTTCTCATATTTCTATGTGAATACTAATCCTTCTTGATCCTTGAGCTTGTCATGTTAATTCTTTTCCAACGGCGTGTTTCTCTTCAAGTGGATCCGATCATTCCAACATTCGCAAGATCAATTCTGAGTTTTTTCTCAACGGTGTTCATTTCATCCGACCCAAGTTGCCTTTGTTTTCCGCCCTCCACCCTTTTCTTCAAGGACTCAGATTTCTTAATCAAGTATCCATTTTTATTGAGTGAAGTTTCTTCATTCTTTTCCTTTAATGTTTTATCCGGTGATTCTCATGAAGACGCTAAGGAAGTTTCAACCTTATCATTGTTCCATTCTAATTTTCTTCTCCGGTGGATTTAGTCAAGTTTTCAGTGTTGATCGTATTCTTTTCATCGTTTCAAATGCTTTCTCATGTCGGTGCATCTCTTAATCATCCACTTCTGGTTATTCAATTGTTCCGGAGTGTTGAAGATATCTCAGAAGATTCGTGTTTCCATTCTTAATCCGTTCAAACTATTTCAAGATTGTTATCTCATTCAAGCCATTTAATTCTACCGGTGCAATATCTATTTCAAACAATTGTTCAACGGTGGTTCTTTTGAGTGGGCCCTAACCCACAGGTCTTTTTCCAGGATCTTACCTGACTCTTTTATTTTCCTGGAGCTATTCTCAAATTCTTTGCGAAGCTTGACGTAAGAATGAATTATCATCAGTCTTGTTTTTCTCCAAGATCTTCCAAATTATTTTCATTGTTGGTTCAACCTTCCTAATTTTCATTCCGGAGTGCTTCAATAATTCATGGTGATGTTCTCGTCGTCATTCTCGAATTTTGAAGACCAAAGAAGAGTTTCTCTTAAATCTCGCTTCTTTCTCTTCAAGATTCATGGTTCTAGTTTGATGCCATCGTCTCATAATTGTTTTTGATTGTGAGAATTCTTTTAACCCACCCGGAGCATTTCAGGAGTCTTTTCAGTTTGATTCTTCGGAGCCCATCATCTCAGAATTATTCATTCGAGCTTGCAACTCTCGTTCTCCAAATCATATCAGTGCATCATTCAAGTATTATGTAATCATCTCGGGATCTCTTCGTTATCTTGTATCTAAATTCTGTCAAGTATCTTTATTCGTTTTCTAATTCTTCCCGGTGAATTGTGCCTTTGGTACTTTCATTTTCAATTCTTACGGTGGTTCGTTCAGGAGTTCTCTTCCTTCGTTATCATATCAATTCATTCGTTGTTTCAATCCTACCGGTGGTTCGTTGAAGACCTTCTCAAGTGTGCGATATCTCTCTTCAATCCTTTCAACGAGAATAAGTAGTATGCCAAATCCATTGCTTGTTATCAATCTAATTGGTGAAGGATAAGCTTAACGTAATTCTTGTTCTTGTTTCATCCAAGTGATCTAGTTTCTTCTTTCCAGAGTTGTCCATCTCTTCTTTCCGGAGTTTGTTCATCATATCACATTCTCGGTTCGAGATGCTTCATCTTTTCTTTCCGGAGTTCCAAGCTCTAGCAATTATATCACCACGGAGATCCATCTAAATCATTGCAAGGCTTCACCTTGTGTTTTCAACTTCTCTTTCTTTTTATCATCCTTTTATTACCGGAGTTCTTCATGGAGGCTCTACATGATGGTTCGTCAAGGATTCTTTTCATTTCTCCAATTGTTCATCAAGATTTCTCTCGGAGTTAAGATCCGTCAAGCTACTCTAAAAATAAGCATGGTGTTCAACACATGTTTTGTTTTGAGGAGCTCAAGTATTCTTCTTCTTGCATTCCGAAGTGCTATTCCTTCTACCTTATCTTTTGAGATGGTGTTATGTCATCCTTGGCAATTTCTCCTCGTGCTTCATGAGTCACATGTCGTCAAGAATGAGGTATTTTAAATCCATCAATCTCTTCATTGGACGTATCTTGGGCTATATTTCACCTAAAGCTTTCCCTAAGGATTGTTGCTATTTATGGTGCTTATTAATGACCCAAGTTATTCATTTGTCCTCCCGGTGAAACAAGTTTCTCGTCTCCTTGTTGATATCAATCCAATCGTTTGATTCCGTTGGTGGCAGAAGCTCACCTCATAATGTGGAGATGTTTCCATAAGCCCACTACAAGCTTATTCATTTCGTTGTTGGTTTTCCAACAACTCCGTTCAATTCTTCTTTGCAAGGGTGCTTTCCAAACCCATTTGTGGTAGAAGTTGTCATTTTATTCTCCATGCCTTTATTCCAACGACCTATCTTCAATTTTTCTTCCGGAGGCATTGTGATGTTGCACTCTTCGGCCCATCATCTTTCTTTTGTCAAGATAATGTTCTTTTTCTTGCTTATCCATTTAACCGGAGTGTCATGTTTTCATTCGAGTTCTCTCATCTTATCAGGTTTTGCCTGCTTCCTCAACCGGAGAGCTGTCTGAAATCTTTCTTACCCCTTGTGCCATTTTTCATTAGTTCCGGAGGCAGTATGTTGTTGATTTCATCAAGTATCATCCCATCTTCTCAAGTTCATGTTATATTCCTTCCATGCTCAATCGGAGTGCTGCCCGAATTCTTCCTCTCTCATCTTGTTTTAAACGGAGTGGTTTCGAATTCTATCTTGTCAATTAAACTCTTCATTCTTGTCTTTGCAACCTTCAAGTTGTCGTAATGCTCCTTGTTCCTCTTTTCTAACGGATTGTTTGCAATCTCGTTCATCTTCGTTGTTCTCTTTCTTTCATTTTGCTCAATCCTCTCAAGGTTCATGGTTTCACTCGTTTGTCAAAGAAGCAACTTAGCTTTACCTCTTATCTTCCTCTTCCTTTTCCCCCCGGTGCCATCCTAGATCTCGGGACGAGATCCTCTCGTAGTGGTGGAGTGTTGTAACACCCCGGATACAACTTTCCATATTCGTAACTCCGACTCTTGCCCTTTCCGGAGATGTGTTATTTTATTTCCTTCGTGGTTGGGTTTTGTCTGTTGTGTTGCATTTTGTTTTTGTTATGCATCTCATCTCATGGCATCATCGCATTTCATCCGCATGTTTTCAAAACTTGCATCCGTTAAATGTTCGTCAGTTCTCTCCGTTGTCCGTTCGAGTCGGATACACTTTCGCTGCGCTGCCGCTGCACCTCAAAATATTATTTTATAAGTGGCATAATAATGTTCTCGGAATGGGTTGCAACTTGTCGTGCGGTCTTATTATAGTGTAGACAGGCCGCCTGCCAAGTTTAAATCGCATTGGACTCCATTTGATAGCCCAACCGTTAAACCTACTACGCGATATAGCGGTATTTTAAATCGGACATTTTCGGTCTCCGGAAGCAGATGCCGGGCCTCCTCTCTCTTCTCCCCTCGCAGTCCTCCTGCAGCCCACCTAACCCCCCCCCTCGCGTCCGAACCGCCCGATCGAGATCGGAGGTTCAAAACCCCAAGGACCAAACCCTAGCCCCCTTTCCTATTTAAACCACCTTCCCTTCCATTTTGGCCTCCTACCTACCCCTCCTCCTCAAATTCCATGACCCAGCCTCCACCACTGCAGCCGCCGCCTCCGCCTCCATTTCGCGCCCCCGCTCCCCGCCGCCACTTGGCGTAGCCATTAGCTGCGCCACCACCGCCGCTCCCTCCAACACGCAAGGTGCCACGCAGCCTCCCTGTCCTTCCCGCGCCCCACTTCCCGCGGCCTCAGAGGCCCATCCGCAGCCCGCCCGGGCGATCTGGGCCGGAGGAGCCAGCGCGCCCGCCGCCTGGATCCCTTCGAGGAGGAGTCGCCCGTCCCGACCACAGCTCCCGCCGGCGGATCCGCCGCCGTGCCCGACCCTCGCCGCCTCGCTGGGCGCGCCCGCCGGTCGTCGGCCTCGCCTCTCTCTCTTTCCTTCTCTCTTTCTCCTCTCTCTAATCCCTCTCTCCCTTGAGTTCACGCCGCCATGGATGGCCGTCGTCGGCCTCGCCCGCCCGGTTGGATGGTCGCGGAGCTCCATGCTCACCATTCGGCCGGATCCACCCGCGCCGCGCCCCCACGGGCGCCCACCACCTGCTCGGCGGATCCGGGCATCTCTCGCGGATCCGCCCTCCGGACCCTCTCGGCGCCTTCCCGTCGCCCGCTTCGCCGGGCTGTGTCCCCAGCCGCCTCCGTTCGCCAACCCCGCGTGGGCCCCGCCCGGCCGGCCCAGGCAACGGCCTGCCTCGCCTCCTCTCCTCCAGCGCCCCCTTCCAGGCTCAAAGGCCCAGCCGGCCTCCCCCAGCCCGCCCCCCCCTTTGGCCTCCTCTCCACCAACCTGGGCTTGGCCCATGGTGAGAAACCCCCCCAGCGCCCCTTTGTTTTTTTCTTTTGTTGGGCCTGCTCCGGTTTAAGATTTGGCCCGTGTACGTTTTTTTTTTAGATCCGCGATTTAGCTTTTATTCCTGAGATTACAGTTTTACAGAAAAACCCTCCATGTTCATGCATCAATAATTAATTAACCGTGCATCGGATTTAAACAAACTTTATATGTAATATGCTCAGAATATTGTGTAGATTAATAATATGCCACTTTCATCTATGTTAAAAATGTTTAAATTGATGTTTGCATTAATTTGCTATTATGCCATGCTAAAATGTTTTATTTCATAACTAAATAACCGTAACTCGGAATTAAATGTTCTTTATATGTAAATGGGGTGGAAAAAATGCCTAGATTAACATGGTCCACTTTATGTTGCTGTTTAACAACTCTAAAATTGTGTTTAGGGCAGATCAGTACCGAATCTAAAATATTGCTCATGGGGATTTTCCGGAATTGTTGTTTCTTATTTCCGGCCTCATTTAAACTTGCCTAAATAGTTAGTTTAATCATGCTTCACCTCTTGCCATACTTAATAACATTTAATATTGTTGGGTACATAACCGAGAGAGAACTAAATATTTGATGTGGTGTTTCGTCAATATGCAACTCGTTGCATATTGAGCTCCACTTAACTTGTAGTGTTGTTTGTGCATATTGCCATGCCATGCCTCATTAAACCGGACATGCATCATATTTGTTTGTGCATCATGCCATGTTTATGATTGTGTGTTTACTATGTTGTTTGTTTGTTTCCGGTTTGCTTTTCTCGTTAGCTTCGGTTCCGTTCCGGAGTTGTGAGGATTCGTTCGACTTCGCCCGTTTGTCCTCTTCATGGACTCGTTCTTCTTCCTTGCGGGATTTCAGGCAAGATGACCATACCCTCGAAATCACTACTATCTTTGCTTGCTAGATGCTCGCTCTTTTGCTATGCCTATGCTACGATGCCTACCACTTGCTATATCATGCCACCCACATTGCCATGTCAAACCTCTAACCATCATTTCCTAGCAAACCGTTGTTTGGCTATGTTACCGCTTTGCTCAGCCCCTCTTATAGCGTTGTTAGTTGCAGGTGAAGATGAAGTTTGTTCCTTGTTGGAACATGGAGATGTTGTTCCTTGTTGGAACATGTTTACTTGTTGGGATATCACAATATATCTTATTTAATTAATGCATCTATATACTTGGTAAAGGGTGGAAGGCTCGGCCTTATACCAGTGTTTTGTTCCCTCTTGCCGCCCTAATTTCCGTCATATCGGTATTATGTTCCCGGATTTTTGCGTCCCTAACGCGGTCGGGTGATTTATGGGACCCCTTGACAGTTCGCTTTGAATAAGACTTTTCCAGCAAGGCCCAACATTGGTTCTACATTTGCCTCACCTAGCCTTTTTCCCTTGGGAGTCGCTCTCAAGGGTCATCTTTATTACCCCCGGCCGGTGCTTGTCTAGCGTTGGTCCAAACTAAACACCGTGCGGGACCATCCCTTGGCAACTTGGGTTCGTCGGTTCTGACGCTTAGCTTATCCGGTCGTGGCACGAGGCGAGATCTGTGCGGCTACTATCGGGGTGTCGGCACGCAGCGGGAGGTCTTCTTTGGACTTGTTTTATTGCTGTGAAATGTCTTGTGGCAGGATTCCGAGACTGATCGGGCTTCCGGGAGAAGGTCTATTCGCCGTTGATCGCGAGAGCTTATCATGGGCTAAGTTGGGACACCCTGCAGGGTTTGAACTTTCGAAAGCCGTGCCAGCGGTTATGTGGCAGATGGGAATTTGTTAATGTCGGTTGTAGAAAACCGAAGTTGATCTTAATTAAAATACACCAACGGCGTGTGTAACGTGATGGTCTCTTCTCGGCGGAGACCGGAAGTGAACACGGTGTTGGAGTTATGCTTGGCGTAAGTAGTTTCAGGATCACTTCTTGATCATAGTTGTTCGACCGTGCTTTGCCTCCTCTTCTCGCTCTCTTTTGCGTATGTTAGCCACCATATATGCTAGTCGCTTGCTGCAGCTCCACCTCACTACCCTGTCCTACCTTTAAGCTTAAATAGTCTTGATCTCGCGGGTGTGAGATTCTTTGAGTCCCGTGGCTCACAGATACTTCAAAACCAGTTTGCGGTGCCGATGAAACCGTGCAGGTGGCCTTTTCGAGCTCAAGGCGGAGCTCGATGAAGATCTTGTTCTTTGTGTTGTTTCGTTTGAGTTGATCGATAGTGGAGCCCAGTTGGGACGATCCGGGATCTGTGTAGCATTTGGGGTAGTCTTCTTTTATTTTGGTTCCGTAGTCGGACCTTGATTGTATCTGTATGATGTAATGCTTTACTCATGTATTGTGTGAAGTGGCGATTGTAAGCCAACTATGTATCTCTTTCCTTATGTATTACATGGGTTGTGTGAAGATTACCTCACTTGCGACATTGCTTTCAATGCGGTTATGCCTCTAAGTCGTGCCGACACGTGGGAGATATAGCCGCATCGAGGCGTTCACACAATGGCCACGCTTAAGCGCCCGGCATTAGCGACAACATATAGCAGAAGCGGCTCTTTGTCAATGGGAGCGGCGAGTACAGGCGGGTTGGCCAATTGCCGCTTCAAGTCCTCCAACGCTTCATCAGCAGCCGGACTCCAGACAAACTGATCTGTCTTCTTCAGCATCTGGTACAAAGGAATGGCCTTCTCTCCGAGGCGGCTGATAAACCGGCTCAGCGCGGCAATCCGGCCCGCCAATCGCTGGACATCATTGATACACTTTGGCTTAGCCAGGGAGGTGATAGCTGTAATCTTCTCCGGATTAGCTTCAATCCCCCTGTTGGACACAAGGAAACCCAATAACTTGCGTTCCGGAACACCGAAAACACATTTGGCCGGGTTAAGCATCATCTTGTACACCCGCAAGTTGTCAAAGGTTTCTCTCAAATCCTCAATCAGTGTTTCCTTCTTCCTTGACTTAACCACAATATCATCCACATAAGCATGCACGTTACGGCCGATCTGTTCATGCAAGCAATTACATGCATAACGCGATAAGTTGCTTGGGCGCTCTTGAGCCCAAAAGGCATAGACACATAGCAAAAGGCTCCAAAGGGAGTGATAAGCTGTCTTCTCTTGGTCCTTAACGCCATTTTGATCGATGATATCGAATATGCATCCAAAAGCTCAAGCGCTCACAACCCGCCGTAGCATCAATAAGCTGGTCAATGCGGGGAGGGCAAAAGGATCTGTTGGACAAGCCTTGTTAAGATCTGTGTAATCCACACATACGCGCCAGTGCCGTTTTTCGAAGGACCAACACGGATTAGCAAGCCACTCGGATGGAAAACTTCAGCGATAAAACCTGCTGCTAAGAGCACGGCAACCTCCTCTCCAATGGCCTTACGCCTTTCCTCGTTAAACCGCGAAGGAACTGCTTTACGGTTTGTACTTGGGATCAACATTAAGAGTGTGCTCAGCGAGTTCCCTCGGTACACTGGCATGTCGAAGGCTTCCATGAAAAATGTCCCAATTCTCACGGATGAACTTCGATGGCGCGCTTTCCTATTTAGGATCCAAGTTGGCAGCGATGATGAACTGCTTGGGCGAATCACCGGGTCTGAAGTCAACAAGTTTAGTCTCGGCCGCCGATTTAAACTTGAGGGCGGATCGTGCTCGTGGTTGGCTTCTTCAACTGGGTCATATCCGCCGGATCAACATTATCTTTATAGTACTTTAGCTCTTCGGTGGCACAAACCGACTCTGCGTAAGCCGCATCACCTTCCTCACACTCTAAAGCAATCTTGCGGCTCCCATGAACCTTTATCGTCCCTTTGTGACCCGGCATTTTTAGCTGCAAATAGACATAACAAGGCCGTGCCATGAACTTGGCATAAGCCGGCCGCCCAAACAGGGCGTGGTAAGGACTTTGAATTCTCACCACTTCAAACGTCAATGTTTCCGATCCGAGTCATGTTCATCCCCAAAGGCCACCTCGAGCTATTTTACCAAGCTGGATATGCTGACTTGCAGAACCACACCATGAAACACTGTATTGGACGGCTTGAGATGTTTATCTGTTAACCCCATACGACGGAAGGTCTCATAATACAAGATGTTGATGCTGCTCCCTCCGTCCATAAGCACTTTGGTGAACTTGTATCCTCCCACCTGAGGCGCCACCACTAGGGCTAGCTGACCCGGATTGTCAACCCGGGGAGGATGATCCTCTCTACTCCACACAATAGGCTGCTCTGACCAGCGTAGGTAATGAGGCACGACCGGTTCAACAACGTTGACTGCCCGCTTCTGAAGTTTCCGGTCTCGCTTGTCCAAGCTAGTGGTGAAGACGTGATACTGTCCACCATTCAACTGCTTCGGATTGCTCTGGTAACCCAACTGTTGCTGCTGCTGATTGTAACCACCTTGGTTGTTCTGATTGTTCTGATTGTTCTGATTGTTCTGCCCGCCCGGATTACCATTAAACCCTGGACCGGAATCTCCTCCACCGTAACCCGGGCTGGACCCTGAACCGCCGCCAGGGCCTTGATCATACCGGAAAGCATTAGAATTTTTGAACTCCTGCATAATGTAATAATCCTTCCAGAGGTGGTTTGCTGGCGCCTCCTTCGTCCCATGCTTCGGACAGGGTTGATTCAACAGATAATTCAGCCGGTCCGGATTGTGATTAGGCGCACCACCTCGGTTCGGATGTTTACCCTTGCGTCGTTGGCCCTTGTCCTGTGCGTTGGTGTTGGATACAAAGCCCATGTTACCATTCTCCTTACGCTTGTTTCCTCCATTACCTGCCGAGTGATGCTGCTGGCCTCTGGAGTTGTTGTTCTGTTTTCCCTTCCCTGTTTCATCCTCCTCCTCGGACTCGGGATCCTTGGTACTATCAGAATCAACATACTTCACTAAAACGCCCATGAGAGTGCCCATGTCATTGCAAAAACGCTTCATGCGACCCAGCTTCAGTTTTAAAGGTTTGAACCGGCAGTTGCCCTCTAGGGTTAAGATTGCAGAATCAGCGTTGATCCGGTCTGAAGAATGTAGAACTTCTGAAACGCGGCGTACCCAATGGGTTGTGGATTCCCCCTCAGCCTGGACACAAGCCGCCAAGTCCACCACAAACATGGGCTGCTTACAGGTATCTTTGAAATTTTGAATGAACCGGGTCCGCAACTGGGTCTATGAACTGATGGAATTGGGTGGCAAGTTTTTCAACCAAGTACGGACCGTGCCTTCAAGCATCATGGTAAAATACTTTGCACATGCATCCTCATCCACATCCAGCATCTCCATGGCCATCTCATAGCTTTCTACCCATGCTACGGGCGGATCGGCGGTATAATTGGGCACCTTGCGTGGCCCCTTGAAATCTTTGGGCAAGCGTACATTGCGTAAAGCGGGGACGAGGCAAGGCACCCCCAAAGAGCCAGATGTAACTCCAGGCTCAAAGATAGTCGGTCGAACCGGCGCGAGCTGATAATTCTGATGTTGTGCTCCTAACTCGGCCTCCCTACGTGCCCTGGCCCGGTCCACCACCTCTTGGCGTTTTGAAACCACCCGCGGGTTGTTGCCTTGAGGTGCACCGCTGCGCATTACTTGACACGGCGGCTCATCTGCGTGCTGCTATAGCTCCGGCTCGGGCGGGGGTGGAGTGGATCCGATCACGGCTGTATGAATCGCTTCTGTTGGACGAGCCGCCCTAAGGAGCTCTTTGACCCAGCGTGTTTCTACGCTGTGGTGAATCGCCGATTGGAATCGCGTCCAACCGCGCCGCCGCAACAAGGTTATCCATCGGGTTGGAGTAGTGACACTGAGGTGTTTGCACAGCCCGAGGCGCTCGGCATGATGGCGAGGTAGATCTATCACACGGGCTGAATCGGCGCGCCCGTCGGTGCTTCCGCCCGATTCACCATGGCGGCGGATTACTGGTCCTGCTCTGGGGTGTTGAAGGTCTCTTCCCTTGAAAACCGAGGGCAAGCGGGATCGTACTTTCTTTTCATGACTTCATGCGGCGCATTCAGATCCAAAGATGAGCCTATCGCTGCGCATCCAGCGCCCGTTCGCCACCATCCTAACGTCTGCGGCTGCGAGATCCGCTTTAGCTGAGTGATTTGTTCCTTCACCTTTGCAATCTCTGCATTATGCAGGTCTTGATCTGCCGGGTTAGCCTCTGCCATGAGCACAGCCAATGCATCAAATAGTTTTGATAAAACTTGAGCCGGCGGGCGCACAGGGCCTCCTGCCCCGGCTGCCATCGCCGCTGTCGAACCGGCGACCATTGTCGCGGCGGTTGACGAGTGAAGCATCGCTTGTGTACCGGCCATGAATATTCCAACCCGGTTGGGCAGATCAAAGGGGTCCGGAATACTGTCACCGTCAGAACAGCCCCCAATCTAGCCATCTTGCAGCTGGTACAGATTGATTTCTCCCGTCGGCGACTCGTCATCCGAGTAGGCGGCGGTTTCGCCGCCAGATGTTGATCCGTCCTCGTAGTTTCCTCCGTGGATGACTCCCACGAAAGCACGCTTGACAGCCGGTTTAGCGGGGCAGGTTTTGCCCGCTGAGCCGTCTCGGCGAGGTCGGTGCGGGCGTCCGGCTCAGCCCTGGCTCACCGATCTTGCCGATGAACGCGTGTATGCTACCAAAGGGACCCGGTACCCGTACTCAATCGAGCGGCCTCGGGGCCCCAGCCTGCATCGTCGATGTAGAGCTTGCCGCGACGACTCTTGGTCATCCGCCCACAGCATAGCCTTCGAGTCGCCGAACTTGCCCTCTAAGATCATCAAACCATCGTGCGATAGCCCCACGGTGGGCGCCAACTGTCGTGGAATTGTCACGGCAGATGTCCTCGTGAAAGGACTTAGTCGCGGGGCCATCGTACGGGTTAACTTAGAGGGGTTAAAGCGGACGCAAAGACACAAGAGTTTATACTAGTTCGACCCCTTCGATGAAGGTAAAATCCTACATCTAGTTTGTAATGGGATTGATGTGATCTCGGCGACTAGGGAGCAATAGCTTCGCCTAAGCCTCGAGTTGTAGTTGTACGTCTATGAACGCCACGGGTGCGTCCCCTTATATACGGGTTGGCGTCGGCGGTCTCTGAAGTCGAGGCGGCTCATACAAGTGTCGGCTCGGTCTCTCCTTTCTCTTATCTTACAACACAAGTTACATGGTTATGGCGGTTTTATCATTATGGGCCCTAATTCGCCCCTGGGCTCCGGGCCTCTAAGCTCTACGGCGAATCGCCACCTTCTGAGTCTTCGTGGGCTCCAATTATGGCTGAGGGTGAACCGGCCCCTCCAGGGCGGTTTATATTCAGTAGTTACATCCCCAACAGTCCCCGACCCCGAGGTAGCCGCCGCCGCTACCGGTTTTCGCCGGTTAACCGCCCGGTTTAAAAAAAACGCGGTTGTTTTTTTATTAGATCGGTTTATTTTTTCGGTTTAGTTTATTTAGCGGACGTTCGTCCGTACGTTCATTTTAACGAACGGTTTTCACCGTTTAGCCGCAGACAGCGAACGTTCATTCGTTAGCCTGTTCATCATTTTTTTCGTTTTCTCAGATTTTCCACGATTATTTTTCAATCGCGATTTCTGATCCGATTTTCGTTTTAGTATAACTTTTCGCTCGTTTATCGGAATCAGGTGATTCAAGCGCCTAGAGTTTCGTCTCGAAACCCTCTTTCCATTTCACCAACTCAAACAAGTTTTTGCTTCTGTAAAGTTTGACTTAGGTCCAGGTTAGTAAACGAAGCTTGTTTCTTTCGCCGTTTGACTTTCGTTGCTTCGTTTGATTTGATTCTTTTTGCAAACCGGAGTTCTTAAGTTGAACTTTCTGGTTAGATCTCTTATTTGAGTTTTACCTGTGCATTAGATGAGTGCTTATTGTATGCTTGTTTGTTTGCGATAGAGTACCCGGAGTGCGCCCCTTGCTACTTCGAATCTCTAGGTTTCACGGATCATCAGCAAGGCAAGTAACACTTTGATCATATCCCTTTCCTACCCAGTTTTTATGCGTTAGATCAATCTTCAAACATTGCATGATTAGGATCTAATTAAATTGTGGGCTTTGGGAGTAGCTGAGGTAGTACCTATTACCTATTTTATTATCAAACCCTTAGGAGTTACTTCTACGTTTGCTTATATTGCCATGCTATGCTAGTAGACGTGGATTGGGTGAGTGCATCCATGACAGATGTGAGATTGTTAATTAATGGTTTATTTAAAGTGGCAACTTTAATACACATCTGGGTGGATTTAGGCACCTGGGTATTCCAGCGATTGCCTGTTTTTCTTTATGGACCGCCACCTAGGCTCAAAGGGATCATGAGATTATTCATGCTAGAAACTTCCGTGTGCAGCCACAAGCTACTATGGGCTCTAGCATAGTTGATTAAGTCGTGCGAACTCTTATAGTGGTAGACTAGCAGATGTAGGGGAAAGTAGGTATAACGGTCTACCCGATCGTAAGGTGCTAGCGCTTCTGAAAGACTATGTCTTGGTTATCCGTTTCTCAAACATCATGTAGTGCGAGAATCCCAACAAAGGAGATCGAGTCTTGTGGGGAAAAGTGCACAAACCTCTGCAGAGTGTATAAACTAATCATGGTTAGCCGTGTCCCCGGTTATGGACATGTTGAGTATCTAGTACTTGGATTATCATGTGAATCTCATCATGTTACTTTAATTAATATTGTTGGGTTTTAATGATGTTACTTAATTGGGATTGAGAATGCTGTCAACCATTCTCAATGTTTAACAACCACCATGATAGTTAAATAAAATTTTGCAGTAGGGAAAAATTGTCTTTATGCAAAACTGTAACCATAGAGCTTTCCACCAGCCATTTATGCATGTAGTATAGCCTACTTCTGTTCATTACTCTCTATGTGTTACATTGCCAACATATTCCATGTGTTGACCCGTTTTTGGGCTACAACGTTCATGTTGTAGACTTTTTAGACGATGAGTAAGGTGCCTTTAGGTCGTGGTTCTATACTCAATGATGCCGTTGGAGTTGATGGACTCGCTTATCTTCCAAGCCTTCCGCTGTTATCGTTATTAGATGGCCTTAAGCCATATTTATTGTAATAAGTTCTCTTTTGATACTTTTCGATGTAATAAGTGTGTGATTGCTACTCTGTTATAAATCCTTCGAGTACTGTGCGTGTCAGCATTACTGATCCAGGGATGACACTAATGCAGAGAGATCAGACTGTTTGAGGTCTGGTCGCTACAGAAACCTGACTCTCCTACACACACCCCGTTTTCCCAAGTTATTCCTTGTGTGTGGCCTCGTATGTAATTCACGGGCCACCTTCCCAGTGATCTATTCTCGTAACAGACGCAATACTTAATCTCGTTGCTCTGGACCCCTATCGCACTTTGTTACAGACATCGAACGATTGCCTATCCGTTTGAAACTTCTCATGGTACCTTCTTACTTTGCTCTCGATATCTTCTTAAGTTTCAATTCGAGAGATACTTATGCTTCTTCCCCTGAGTTAACCGTCCGATGCCCAATTTTGTTAGAATCCGGCCTTATAGAGTTTTCCCCCCTCTTATCCTTTCGTAAGTCCGGTGAAGATCCTAAAGGAAGGACGACAATTTCATCATGATGCATTGAGGCATAGGAGTGAAGACATCAATGCTATGGATCGACCTCTTCGAGAAGAGCACCCAAAGACGAGAAGATCCGTTAGACTTTCGGAACCAGAACTCCCCCCCCCCCTACACACCTCTTAAATCTCGGGACGAGATTTCTTGTAGTGGAGGAGAATTGTGACACCCGGGTAATTAAGCTACAGAAACCCCCTCGTAATGATGCCACATCACCTCGGTTACTATTGTTAAACTCGCGTTGATTAGGAACTGATTCAAATTCAAATTCAAAATCAAGGCAAACTACAAAAGTTTTCAAATGTTAAAACTAAAATGTTCGGGTTGTGACAAATGTTGCATAGGTAGTTATGGTGAAGAACCCATATTTAAATAAAATGTTTAAATGCACTCTAGTAAATAAAACAGTGGCTAAAACAAATATTTAAATGATTTTACAATATTAAACAAATACAGACTAACTTATTTGCCTATCAAACTAAAGGTGATAGTAGCCTAAATTATAATAGGATTTTTAGATGCAATTCTTGTATTCTAAAACTAGCTTTGTTTTGAAATGAATTAAAGCAGAAACGAAAATAAGTAAAAAGAAAAAGAAAACACAAAACACAGAAAACAAAAGAACAAAAAAAATATAGAAACGAACCCCCCGGGCATCGGCCCGATGAGGCCACAGAGCACAACCCGGCCGACCCCCACCCTTAACCCCCACGCCTCGAAACCCTAACCCCCACGCACCCACTTTCCCCCCACTCGTCCCACTCCTCCCCCTCTCCCGATCCAGGTCGGATAAGGGCTCGCAGCGCCAACCGCCGCCCCGCGCAAGGACGCCGCCGCCCGGAGCCCGCGCCACCTCGCCGGCCTGCCTCCTCCTCCTTGCCGGCCTGCACCTCGTCACCGCGTCGCCGTCATCTCCATCTCCTCCCCGCGCCCCACTGCCCCTGACCCTACGACCCCGCCGTGAGCACCGCTCCTTCTCCTCTGCCCCACCGCGCGACACGCATTGGCCGCCTACACCCTGGCGTCCGCAGCCCTTCGCCGCCGCCGGCTGGTGCCTCACAGCAGCGTCGCGCCATTATCTCGCCGACGTGGCCGCCTCTTGCTTCCCTCGGCGTCGTCGCCGTGCCATTCGCTACACGGCCGCGCCCCTGCCTCCCCGCAGCCCTTTCGCGTGCTGCCCAGGCCGCATGGCCACTCACCGGCCCGGCCGCGCCATCCGTCACCCCCTCTGCCGCCGTCGCGCCTCGCCTGCCTTTTCGACGCGCCTTCGCCCACAGGCGCGGGCTTCCCCGCTGCTCGCCTTGGGCCTCTGCCCCAGCACCTCCCAGTCGCCGCCCTTCTCCCCTCCGCCCCGCCATGCTTGCTCCGGCCGGTCATGCCCGCTGGGTCGCGCGTCCCCTCACCCGTGGCCTCGGGCATGGGCGCCCACGCCCACGCCCGTGCGCCCGCACCCGTAACCCCGCGCCCCCGCTAAGGCTCCTGGCCCAATGACAGCCGGGGCCCACGCCCAGAACGGTTTAAAAAAAGGGAATTTTAAATAATAATAATAATTAACTTAATTAACTTAATTAATTCTGTATTAGTTTAACCTAATCATTTTAGTTAACTAATTAAGCCTAACTAATTAACCTAAACCCTGATTAACCTAAGCGATTGTATGACGAGGTGGGTCCCGGTGGACCCACGTCGGTTGACCGATCAACACCTTTGTTGACAGTACGACATCATGATGGCGTCGGCATGCCTTTATTACATATAATGTTAAATTGAATTAATTAAATAAACTCTAAAATGATTTAAAACTTTAGAAAATCATTTAAAATAAACCGTAGCTCACATGACAATACTTTCTACATGAAAGTTGCTTAGAACGACGAGACGAATCCGGATACGCAGCCCGTTCGTCCGCCACACATCCCTAACATATCGAACATGCAATTTCCCCCTCCGGTTCATCGTAGGAAGCGTGAAACAGGGAATACTTTCCGGATGTTTCCCCCCCATGATATCACCTACTACCGCGATTAGGCACCCCCTAAAGCGCTCATTGTCATGGCATGCATCGTCATGCATATATACGCATTATATTTATTGTTTCTTCCCCTCTTCTCTCGCTAGACTCGAGACCGGCGCCATCGCTACCCGTGCGACTACGGTGTTGACAACCCTCCTTCTTGCCCGAGCAACCAGCAAGCCCCCCTTGATCACGGATATCGCCTATTCTACTCTCTACTTCTTGCATTAGAGTAGTGTAGCATATTCTTTGTTTCGTTAATCCTATCCCGATGCATAGCCTTCGTCCTTGCTACTCTTGTTGTTACATTTGCTGCAATCCTACATGCTTAGTATAGGATGCTAGTATTCCATCGTGGCCCTACATTCTTGTCCAAATGCGCCTTGCTATACTATCGGGTCGTGATCACTCGGGAGGTGATCACGGGCATATACTTATATACTTTACATGATACCTGTGGTGACTAAAGTCGGGTCGGCTCGTGGAGTATCCGCAAGTGGATCTTTGTGGCGGAGCGACAGGGCAGGTTGAGACTACCTAGGAGAGAGGTGGGCCTAGCCCTGGTTGGCGTTCGCGGTTACTTCAGAATAACACGCTTAACAAGATCTTGGTATATGATCTGAGTCTGGCCACAGGCCTATACGCACTAACCAACTACGCGGGAACAGTTATGGGCACTCGGTGTCATGGTATCAGCCGAAGCCTTCGTGACGTCAGCGACTGAGCGGCGCGCACCGGATTGGACTGGAGCGCCTACTCTTATATAAGGGAGGCTAGGTCTGCTTCCGTCCGCGTACGCAACATGCAGGTGTGCAATGGGCGATGGGCCCAGACCCCTGCGTGCATAGGATTTAGACCAGTGTGCTGACCTCTCTGTTGTGCATAGGTGGGGCTGCGGCGTGTTGATCTTCCGAGGCCGGGCATGACCCAGGAAAGTGTGTCCGGCCAAAGGGGATCGAGCGTGTTGGGTAATGTGGTGCACCCCTGCAGGGAAGTTTATCTATTCGAATAGCCGTGTCCCTCGGTAAAAGGATGACCCGGAGCTATACCTTGACCTTATGACAACTAGAACTGGATACTTAATAAAACACACCCTTCCAAGTGCTAGATATAACCCGATGATCACTCTCTCACAGGGCGACGGGGAGGGGATCGCCGGGTAGGATTATGCTATGCGATGATACTTGATGAACTTACCATCTACTCTCTTCTATATGCTGCAAGATGGAGGCTGCCAGAAGCATAGTCTTCGACAGGACTAGCTATCCCCCTCTTATTCTGGCATTCTGTAGTTCAGTCCACCGATATTTCCCCTATACACAGATACCCATGCATATGTAGTGTAGATCCTTGCTTGCGAGTACTTTGGATGAGTACTCACGGTTGCTTTTCTCCCTCTTTTCCCCTTCCTATACCTGGTTGTCGCAACCAGATGCTAGAGTCCAGGAGCCAGAGGATCCCGAGGATGATTCTACATGGAGTTCGACTTCGAGGAGTAGTTAGGAGGTCCCAGGCAGGAGGCCTTGCCTTTTCGGTCGTTGCTACTTTTGTGCTAGCCTTCTTAAGGCAATCTTGTTTAACTTATGTCTGTACTCACATATTGTTGCTTTCGCTGACTCGTCTATGATTGAGCACTTGTATTCGAGCCCTCGAGGCCCCTGGCTTGTATTATGATGCTTTTATGACTTATTATGTTTTTAGAGTTGTGTTGTGATATCTTCCCATGAGTCCATGATCTTGATCGTACACGTTTGCGAGCATGATTAGTGTACGATTGAATCGGGGGCGTCACGGTCGATAAGGGTCTTGGTGACTTGAACATTGCTGATGACGGGTGAACAGAGCATCGGGAGGGCGCCGACAGTTGCCGTGCACTTGAGCTTGTCAGCTGAGCTGAAGGTGATGGCGCATTTGGACCACCTGAGTGGTCGCGTGGCTTCGAGCCTGGGGACAGCCACGTTCACCTCGCGAGCAAACTACTTGAAGAGGCGCTGGGAGGCTGGGGCCTGTGCACCGCCCAAGATGCAGGCGATGGCGCGAGGCTCCTGGAAGCCCCCAGGCCCATCGTCCTGGTCGTCGTTGTCGGTGTCAAAACCGGCGGATCTCGGGTAGGGGGTCCCGAACTGTGCGTCTAAGGCGGATGGTAACAGGAGGCGAGGGACACGATGTTTACCCAGGTTCGGGCCCTCTCGATGGAGGTAATACTCTACTTCCTGCTTGATTGATCTTGATGATATGAGTATTACAAGAGTTGATCTACCACGGGATCGTAGAGGCTAAAACCCTAGAAGCTAACCTATCGTATGATTGTTGTTGTCCCTCTGGACTAAACCCTCCGGTTTTATATAGACTTTGGAGGGGCTAGGGTTACAGTCGGTTACAAGGAAGGAGATCTACATATCCGTGTTATGCAAGCTTGCCTTCCACGCCAAGGAGAGTCCCATCCACACGGGTCGAAGTCTTCAATCTTGTATCTTCATAGTCCAACAGTCCGCCAAAGCATATAGTCCTGGCTGTCCGAGGACCCCAATCCAGACTCCTCAAGAGCTCTCAACCAGGCTTCAATGGCGATGAGTCTGGCGCGCAAATTGTCTTCGACATTGCAAGGCGGGTTCTTCTCCAAATTCTGAATACTTGTTTGAGTAGTGTCCGGCTTCCCATAAATGTTGCACTCCTTAGCTTTCGCGCCTAATAATGGATATCCTCCATGCGTCGTGCGAATGCAAGAAGTCAGGGCATTTTTACAATTGCCACCCTAGCCATGTGGGTAAATCGTCTATTAAAGAGACGGGGATTCTCCGATCCAGATCACACCATCCTCCCACAGCGAGTATCCATCGAGCGCCCTCGAAAAAAATCCATTCCAACATGGTCGGTCGTAGC